>AYEL01078032.1:0-28218 GCA_000484575.1 Olivierus martensii
CTTGAATCTCGGTACAAGTACCTGACTTTACAATTGATCAACTTCTGGTGAGCTTAGCCCCTACAAGGTAGGTACAAAACTTTATGGAACCGACTGTACATTTCTCTATATTCTATCTAGTTGTTAGCAGATAAGATTTTTATCTTTCTTCTCTTTTTGATCAGTTTGTGTTTTGGTGAATATTTCTATGACGAGATTTCTTGATTGAGTTTCTGCAGTTTCTTCTGCTTTAGCTGTGATGATTGTAACCATCCCATTCTATATCTTCTGAAAGTTGCTTTCGTCTTCTGCAGGCACTTGGAACCCGTTCCTTAACTTTAGGCTGCATTCTTTTTTCTTGATCTTAAGCTGTCCCGTGTTGATCTTTTGTCCTTTGTGTTGTATTAGCCATCTTCTTTCACATTGAATATTCAGTTTGATTTTGGCATGGACAAATCGTTGATCACTACTGATGTTGAACTGGTTGAGTATGGAAACATCTTTGATTATACAGTAGTTATTGGCCAGGATGAAGTCAGTCTCATTCTTGGTCTGTCCAATCATTCATCTATATCCATTTTCATTGTTCTTTTTTGTTGAAGTGTTCATTATCTTAGATTGGTGAGAGTCATAATTCTACTATCTTATATGAGTTTCATTTCATATACTAACACCATGTTTTTTCCATACATTGTTTATTCTGCTGTCTTTTTCCAACAGATTGGTAATCATAATCAAACTGACTGCTTAAACTCCCTAAAACATAATACTAAAAAGACAGCACTGTACGCAGTAGAGAATAATTCAATAAACATCATTTATTCACGGAACTAATACTTTCGGCATGTTCTGCCATCTTCAGGTTTCAAATCATAATGAATTTGTTCGTTATTCATTCTTTTTTATAGAAGAATTCAGAGTTCTTTAATGATTTAAATGAAAAGATAAAACAAACAAAATTAAAATAAATACACACGGTTACCATGGTTACCCATTACTTCATCTTCCATAGTAAAGAACATGGGTAAACTAAACAGAATAAAAATAAAACATAAATAAAGCACAATAACATAGAGTCTGTAAGATTGGTGTTCATTTCTTTAGTTTTGTTTTCATATACAATTTCTATCTCTTCATCATCACTGCTGATTATCAGCACATACACTTGTATTACTTTCAGCTGGTATCTCTTGGAAATTCTCATTGTGATATCTTTTGCAAACAAATAGTTCAATAAAATCTTATTGTTGAAAAACCAACTCAATATAACGTGAAGTAGTCGCACCCATGTTTTCATCAGCTTTCTCTCAATATTGATTCATGAAGTAATTGCTAAAATTAAGGGTATTTTTATATGATAGTCTTAAGCAACTATTTAATTGATTCTGATACAGTTTCCTCATAATTATTTATAGAGCTCAACAAAATATTGAGTCAAACTCACTAAATGAACATTTTGATTCTAAGAGTTTATTTTATTATTTTTTCTTTTTTTATTTAAATGTCCATATTTATTTCAATAATGAACTAGGTTAAAATTTTTTTAATTATAAAAAATTATCTATTTATTTTAAATGAATATCATATTGTTCTAACTTTTGATATTTGAAACACAGATTTCAAATTTTTTAGATTTTTAAATTATGAAGTAGAAGAATCAGTTTTTACACAGGATGGTTTATACAGGAGTATATTCAGTAGGTTATTTTTTGCAGTAGAGCAGTTTATAGTATGTTATACTAAACCTACTGAAACTGTTTTTTAATACATGTCAAAATTTGTATATATAAAAAAAATTTTTTAGTCAATGTTAATCAGTATATTAATAGATTAAAATTTCTTCATTCTGAAAGTTTTTATGATATGCCATTTCTAATAAAGAATATTCAAAAATATGAAATGTGAATCAAGTATATGATAAAGTATGCTATATATAAAAATAAATATTGAAAAAATAAATTATTTATTACTATTTTATTTCAGAAAACAGAAAATGGTGAATGGTTGACATCTACTTTAGATTTTATTCATAATAATATTGTAGAACAGAAGTGTAAAGTGTGTATAATGGTAAGTAAATCATATTAAATTTAATATTTTTATTTTGTGTCTGAAAATAGTAGTTTTCAAATAAATCAATTTCATAACAAATTCAGTACTGCTTATTATCAATTATGTAAAGTTCTATACTATCAAAGCACAACCAGCAGTGACATAAAAATACTTTTTATTAATCAGAGCAAAAACGTTTTTGATATATCATTATACCTTCTTCAATTACAACTAAAAAATTTAGAATAGAACAACTTTAAATAATTCTAGAACAATGTATTACATATTTCAAAAAATTGATCTAGCTAAAAAAAAAATAGTTAAGGGAATACAGTTATAATTAAAAAACATACAATTGGCCAAAAATACAATTTAAAACATAACAAGCATAAAAATAACATCGTGATTGTGGGACCGAGGACGGTAATAACACAGGCGTTGGGCCTAAATACAATAAAAGGATCTGACACCAGTCGGATCGTTGCTGACAAACAGGCGAGCGGTATGAAGTGGAGACACGATAAGGATGGGTAATAATTGTGCTGTTCAGCAAGTCGACATACAGACTACATTCATTGCAGAACAACTTCCTTTATTCAGAGAGTGATCTCTATCACAAACTGCTGTGACAGGTAATCACTATATTGAGAGAAAGAGATACCTGGGATACAATGCACTTCTGTATCATTCAAGAGATCCACAATTTCAACAGTCGAGAAACAATGTTTGAACAATAGTCTTTAGTCCCTATTATACAGTCTTTAGTCCTTTAAATGGGAATTAAGGGCATGCACTAGGAAGTTTTCTGTTGAGTTGAACAGTTGATTGTTGAACAACGAACAACTAACTGTCAGTTGCCGTGTTCTATGTTGCTGCTTCAGAGGGAGACAAAAAATTCTAGTGGATGATCTATCTGCAAGAAGAGTTGTTAAGTCTGGACCCAAGTGGGAATGGCTTGTAGAATACTGCGGAGAAGATCAGCGAGCGATGAAAGAGAGGAGAATCTCGGAGATCGAGCCAGGAACAACCGGAGGGTACTTGGAACTAGCGGCTCCTATCAACGGCGGCAATAGCTCTTATATACTCATGATCTTTCCTGACCCTTTTTCCCAGGAAGAGAATTTAGATGTTTATTTCTCAAACATTCGCTGAGTCAGGTGTCCGATTTGCGACTATCTGGCGGACACTGATGTAAATATTCTCAGTGATTTATTAGGACTGAGGCGAAAGTCTACTGACCGATCAAAATACAACGCATAATGTCGTCGTATTTCTAACATGTTTGTTTTGAGAGATAGCACCTTGCCTTTTTTTTTTTTTTTTTTTTTCATATATTCAATTAAAAAGTATAAATTTATGTTTTTTTTTTTTTTTTTTTTTTTTCAGATCTCTCTCCCTCATTTGACCTAATTGCGATTTAATTATTTCTTAATTACATTCACATTGCCGATCTCCACAGATGGTTAAGTTCCATATTGGTGGACAATTACATGCAAAGCATAAGTTAAGCAGACCAATAATGAATAAGAGAAATACAAACATTAAATCCCTCGAATTGAATGCACTAACACAACTTCTTTACTACGCTTCTCCATAATTTCTCTATATTCTATCTAGTTGTTAGCAGATAAGATTTTTATCTTTCTTCTCTTTTTGATCAGTTTGTGTTTTGGTGAATATTTCTATGACGAGATTTCTTGATTGAGTTTCTGCAGTTTCTTCTGCTTTAGCTGTGATGATTGTAACCATCCCATTCTATATCTTCTGAAAGTTGCTTTCGTCTTCTGCAGGCACTTGGAACCCGTTCCTTAACTTTAGGCTGCATTCTTTTTTCTTGATCTTAAGCTGTCCGTGTTGATCTTTTGTCCTTTGTATTAGCCATCTTCTTTCACATTGAATATTCAGTTTGATTTTGGCATGGACAAATCGCCGTGTTGATCTTTTGTCCTTTGTGTTGTATTAGCCATCTTCTTTCACATTGAATATTCAGTTTGATTTTGGCATGGACAAATCGTAACGATGCTCTATTTATAGAAATCGGTACAGTGGTTCGTCCGAAAAAATAACTCCAGCCAGCCACGTTTGACTAATTATAATATAGAGAAGATTGATGATTCATACAATTACGTACATACATACAATTCATTCTTAATTTTTCGCAACACACCGTCAAAGGTTTGGCGGCACAGTGGTCGAGAACCATTGGTCTAGGCTAATTAATCATGATTATTTTATAGATGTTCATCTGAATAGATGGTCAAAGTGAACAAATCGAAAATAGTCAGAGAAGATTAATTAAGATCATTTTAAAGAAGAAGAATATATCATATCATACAGCAAACTATAATAAATGGCTCATAAATCTGTCCTTGGATGCACTGAAAAATAGACGTGGACAACACGATATCAGGAATTTGTTGCAGAAAATTTTAATAAGTAATATTAACTCTATGTACTTTTGTAAATACTTTACCTTTGATGAGAAAATATGTAACACAAGATCTAAGAATATTTTAGAATACCTCTAGCGAAGCTAAACATCCGGAAATACACTTTTATAGTTAAAACTTTAAAATATAATAATGGATTAGTAGATTTATTAAATTGCTTATTATCCTCTTTGTAATTTTTATCATTTTTAATCAAATAAATAAAAAAATAATTTATAAATAGCTGCAATCGGATTCGCTATTGAAAATTCCAACCACCTATCACTTAGAGTTGTAAAATGATACTTATTGTCAATAAATACCTTTCACCTAATAGAAATAGAAGATAAGGGAGACTTCCAGGAAATACATCTTGAATATGAAATCTGCGGCAATTGTATGTATAATATCTCCTTTTCTCTATATATCACTTTGTTCGTGTTCTGCAAATGTGTGTCCTGCCAACATTGCAACTTGTCGTTGCATTATAAATAAACAGCAAGTTTATTTCTATTGCAGAGATTTCAACAGCTTTAAGCAATTGCAGACTGTTGTGCGAAGATTTCCTTCTCATATTCAGTATTTATATATTAGTAATTATGACTCATTAGAATTACTAAGTGATATTTTCCAAGGAGTTTGTATCACTAAATTGCACATCTCACTTCCCTATTTAAATTTTTCTCATTCTCCATTTGAAAGTCAAGCCGAATGTCTTGAACAATTGACTTTAGATGGTGGAATAACGGAAGAATTCCCAATCGATGCACTGTTGCCTTTGAAATATCTCGAAACATTATCAATCAATAGATGTAACGTAAGGGAATTGAAGGACCCTTTTTGGAAACTAAAAATCCGCCATCTAAGAATAGAAAGCAATAATATAAATCGTATTCACTCAAAAGTGTTTTCTCCCACTTTACAACTTCTATCTTTGGCAGATAATCAAGTGAAACATTTAAATAGTTCCTTGCTGTTATTGACTTATTTATCTTATTTGGATATATCTTACAACAGAATTAAATATCTTAATGATGAGTTAACAGGTTTGACAAATTTACAAATGTTGGATGCCAAATATAATAGGATTAAAATTTTGGATGATTCTCTACGTAATCTTTCCAACTTGAAAATATTGGATTTAACTGGAAATCGAATAATTTCACTTGGCAATAGCTTTGATGGTTTGAATAATTTGGAGGATCTATATCTTGGTATTAATTGGTTAACTGAATTGAATGGCATCGAATTTCAGCCCTTAATTAATTTGACACTTCTGTTTTTAAATGAAAATCAGTTAAAGTCTTTGGGGAATTCTTTAAGTTATCTGAAAAATTTAAACTTCCTTTATTTGCAAGGAAACTACTTATCCGAAGTTGGAACAGGTTTCAGTTGTCTTAACAATCTTAGAAGACTGGATCTAGCCTATAACTTATTCAAAAATTTGGATTTTTTTAACTTGGAAGATGAACAAGAGGACTGTCACTTCAGCGAAAGCAATCAGTTAGAAAAATTAAATTTATTTGGTATGTTTAATTAATTTGGAAAACTTTATTCATCGATAATACAATTTATAACATTGTTTTGATACAAGTTTAAAATAGTGATGAACAATAAGAGTGACTACAATCGACATATGGCGATATACTGAATAAATTTTTCAGAAAAAGATATATCTATCTATCTTGTACAAGCAACGAGAAAATGAACATTGAAATAAAAGTACTTACCAGAATGTAGTATCTAAATCGGTGCGCACCGCCATCTATAACGTTCTTTGGCTATTCTAAGCGATATCTAGGCACATCGCCTGACGGGAGACAACTGAAAAATTGTAGCTTGCAAAAAGAAAAATGTAAAAATAATATTTTTAATACTCTAATATATCTTTGAAACTATCAAGCCATCCTGTATTTACTGCAGTTTCAGAGAAACAGATTAGAGAATTAAATATTCGTCATTCACAGTCTAATAATTGAAAGTGAAGTCTATGAAGTGAATTCATAGTTCTGTTATATTAAAAAACTGATTCCGAAAAACTATAAAAGTTAGAAAATTAAGAATTGCCAATTTTCGATTTTAATAAGCCATCGTTTCCTATCAACAGCTGATTAAAATTGCGTGTTGGCGATTCTTTTGCATTAAAAATTCATTCCAGAAATTGTATCTCGGCTTTCAAGACAACTTTCAAGATGGCGACGCGCACAAATTCAGTTACCACGTTGAAGTAAGTACTTTTTTTATATCGAAATTTCATCTGACATTTTTTCGTCCCTTTGCAGCATATAGCGGTATGGTTTTTTCGGAAAGTTTATTCAGTTTATTATTATGTTTCAATCAGTGCTATTCTCGTTATGATCTCGCAATTTTGAACTTTTACTATTATTTTAAAAATGTTCTGAAATTCTTTTATTTATTCTAACAGGTAATCCTCTGGAATGTACAAGTAACGTAACATCGATCATCTCAAATCTTATCGAAAAGAATGTAACCATCAAAGGGAATTCTTGTTTGAAATGAAATAACTGTCTACATGCTTCGTCCATTTACTTTTATTTTACCTCAATTCATTATCTATACTGCATTAATGGATTATGATATTTAATTAATAGGTTATTAAGCTATACTGATGTCTTATATGTATGCGATGATTATTGATAATTTTATTTCCTGCAGCATTGGCATTATTAAATAATATAACATTATTTTCTAATTGATATGGTCTTTGCTTTTCAAAATATTTAATGAATCTTTATAACATTGATTGTTTTGATTAATAATTATTTTAGGGAAATCTAAAACACTAACCGAAGATATCAGGGGTAATATTTAATAGTTTTTTTTACACTTTTTCATAAATAACCATAAAAATTCTTTTTGAAATACATTACCTCTTAATAGTTCTAAGAGTAAAATAAGTAAGCTATATAGAAAGGGTGGCCAATTTTCATGACACTATGAATCATTTAGGAGAATCTCAAATAGTTGTGAGCCGCAATCAGTCTCTTTCTGCATCAATGAAAGCCGCATCAGTTTTCTCAAATAATCTTAATCTTAACAATGGTTTTAAAATTGTTTATTATATATTTCACATGAATTTATTTCGTATAGATGCATACCACTTTTTACTATAAATAAAAAAATCACAAATATATTATTTTTTTAAATTAAATAGATATTTGCTTCATATTAACTATTGATTTTCATAATATGGAGCAATACTGAAGGTCTAAAGAGCCTCAGTTTGATCACCGTGGCTATACGGTATCCGTTACTCTAACTTCTAATGTTATCTAGTGACAAACTAAGTTATATTGAATTTTTCAAAATATTATTTTAATTATTTCAATTAAGAATAAGAGAAATTTAATTCAGATTGAAGAAGATTAAGATTATTTTATGCTATTTTGCTTTGTTAATTCTATTATTAAGATTAAATCATACAACATAACCAACTAATAAAAAAGTACGGTGCTTTATGTTGTAACATAAGTTTGTTTGAAGAAGGAATGAAATTTATATTATCCAATAAATCCCGTTTTCCCTGATTAAATCTGAATTTTCTGCAGATTTGTAAAAAAGTTAACTGTTACAGTATCACTGTTTTAGTGCTTCTCATCAGGAAGACATTAAACTTTGCACAGAACTAAAAGATGAAGTTAAAAAACATTAAAATGTAATATAAATAAATTAAATCGAATATTTAAAAATTATCCATATTTTTAGTTACTTCCGAAAATAAAATGAGGCTTATAAGATCACCATGCTTTCTCAGTATCCCCTACTAATAACTTTCTAACTAATCAGTGGATTTCCATGAAATTTAATAATAATGTTATAATGTTAAAAGCTGATCTCAATGCTCATTATTTAATCCTCTAACTTCAAATTTTTTAAAATGATGGACGTTCATAATTCAAACGCATTTAAAAATCTGAGAATATATCCTCATGAGATGATTGCGTCGTTGAAACGATCTCGATGATATCAATTATTGTAAACCATTTAAATGCGATTGTTTAAAAATGGCGAGCATTCAAACTTCAAAGGTTTTTTCCTAATAAGTTTTTAATTGTTTCAGAGAAATCTATAAAATTTAGCAAGACAATCAGTATATTAATAGCATTTATCTAATTTATTAAGCAATTGTAGGATAATTTGAAATCGGTTAAAAAACCCTTTATCCTTTTATGGCAGTTGTTCAATTTCCTGTTATTGCATTTCCTGTAATAACTATAAACTACTCTCTTTAATACAGTAAATTTTTATGACATTTAAGATAGAAGCTCTGCTACTGAAGATGATTTTGATGAAAATATATTTTAATTGCATAATTTTAATTATCCCAATTTAAAGACATTTAGAAAGTAGATTAGTTCTTACCAAAATTGTTTGTTTAAACTATATCTGTTTAAACGTAGCAAAAATTCCTATAATATCAATCGACTATACTTAGGAAAATATTTATTATACGGAAATATTATTAATTATTAGATTATTTGATGTAAATTTTTGAGTATTTTATGTTATAACTATTTAAACAAAATTATTTTAATTTAAATAATTTTAATATCTTTTAATAAAAACTTATTAATAAAAAGTGTGTTGAATGCACTAGGTGAATTATTGTATTTCTGGAGTGCATATCTCCAAGCTTTCGTTATACCGTCCACCTGCCGAGTATTGATAACATTTTCTCTTTTGTTAGCTTTTAAAATCTCTATTTTTTTAGAAATAAAAAGTTCTTTAGGATCCTGTATTTTCTTGAAGATCTTTGCTTCATCACAAAAAATATTTATATCTTTCTCATAGACTCTTTGGGCCAATGCTGTCACCAGGTTCCCTTTCTGCACGTCATCTTTATTCTCACATAATCGATCGCTAAAATTTCTCCCCATAGTACCAATGTAGATTTCACTTCTATGGTCCTGGACGTTATTAACAGGTATCCTATAAATTCCCGAGTCAAATCTTGCTTTCCTCTTTTCCTTATCATTCCTTAATAAGCCAAAAACTGTGGGTGGTCTCTTATAGGTGCACTTCTTGTTAGTCTTCTTTAATACCTTATTTATTGTCTTGTACTCATGGAACCTATACGGTATGGAGACTCTATCAACTCTTCTCTGTGGACCATGCAACTCTGTGTTATTTTGGGCTAGTCTTGAAGTATGCCGTTCTTCTTCAAGCTTCTGTTTCTGTTCTAGAAATAAATTCTGCATAAACCTCAGATTGTACCCATGTTTAGCCCCACGTAAATAAATTCTATCAAGTTCTTCATTTAAATAAACGTCATTACTGCAGTGGGTCAGAGCATGTCTAAAGTAAGCCCGAAACAATGATTTTTTATACGACCATGGGTCATAAGACCATCTAGGTATTAGAACCGGTGTATTTGTGGGTTTGACAATGACTGTGGTGTCTAGACGCCCTATGTTGGCAAAAATTTTTACATCTAAATAATTACAACTTTATTATCTACCGTTATCTTTAGTTTAAGGCCGTATTGTGGCTTAGAAAAGTGCTCTACTAAATCTGTACATAAACTCTGTCTCTCCCATGTTAGTGCACTTAAAAAATTCCCTTAACAATTTTTTAGCTAGTAATACATCATTCTAGAATTATTTAAAGTTGTTCTATTCTATATTTTTTAGTTGTAACTGAAGACGGTATAATGATATACCGAAAACGTTTTTACTCTGGTTAATAAAAAGTATTTTTATGTCACTGCTGGTTGTGCTTTGATGGTATGGAATTTTCAAATAAAATAACACTTTTGAAATAATATAAAAATTTATCTTCAGTTACAATTAATTATTTGCAGAATTACATCAGTTCATATGACTAATAGAAAGAAAATACAAGGAGTGATCAAAAACTAAGGTTACAAGACCGATATTCCTGGAATTTCGTTTGTTATAGAGAAATTAGTAGTGTGCAGTAATTCTAATACATGCGGTCGGCAACTGTGCAGAGTTTCAGCCACCCGCCACTTACAGTGCTAGTTGTAGGTTAACACAAATGGCAACTCACTTGGAAAACTGGTCTCGCAAGGAAATCTGCTCAGTTATTCGATTTACGTTCACCAGAGTTCTTCCATCAGTTGGCTGTATTGGTTGTATGAAATAAAATGTATGTACATGTTTCACTGCAGGCTTTGTAACCTTACTTTTTGATCACTCCTCATACTTGAGGTAGTCCTATAGCAGGGTCAAAAATATTTCTGGAAATAAAAAGCTATCTGTTTAGAACTTCATCTCTTAATTTTTTATATTTTATTTTATTTGTTCATGAATCTCCCATAATTTTTACTGCTAAAATTAAGGGAATTTTTATATGAAAGCCTTAAGCAACTATCTAATTGATTTTGATTCTTTTTTCATAATTATTCATAGGGTTTAACAAATTATTAAGACAGATTCACTAAATAAAACCTATGCTTGCTCTGTCTAATATTATAATTTTAATAAAGGGGATAATATTTTAGCATAATTATAAATATTTCATTAACTTAATTCCTTAATATTTCAGATTTCTCAATAACTGGATCCATGTTCTTTTCAAGTTATCTTTAATGTATTTTCTAAGTAATTGTATCTTTATTTTTTATTGAGAAATTATGAATTGTCCAACAGATCATTTAAAATACTTCTTTTTTCTTATTCATAACACTTACTCTTACCTTGATAAACGATAGGACTGCAATTGACCTCCCCCATCATGGAACCACGTAATGGACACGATAGATAGCCAGAGACGATAGCACCATTATTATTTTTGGTTTAGGAAGTTATGAAAAGCGAATAATATCGTATATTACGTCACATTGTATGAGTCGCCATGATAACTGAACATCTTTTAAAGAAATGCTTCTTAGAACGGGATTTAAAATTGCATAGTAGAATAGAACATTAAAAAAACGAAAAAAACGCAGTTCGTTATTGAATTAAGCCTGAAGATGGTATAATAAATACTGAAAACGTTAGCTTAAGTGAGAATTAAAAAGACTCAACTGCTAATAGTGCTTGAAGATAAGAGTAAGTGTTATGAATTGTCCATAATTATTTTATATAATAAATGCTTTTGTAATATGCAAACAAATTTTTTATTATGATAATTTTTGCTAAAATTATCATAATAAAAAGTTAAAATAGGAAAACAATTAAATATTTAATAAACTTATTTCTGAGTATGTAAAGACACAAAACTTTAAATAGGAAATTTTTACAACAAAATTCAATAATTTTCTCTCTGTATACTTTTGTTAATCAAAAATAGGTTAAAAACGGAGAAAAATTTACATGAATAAATTGGTAAATTGATAGTATATTAGAATCATAGAAAATTATACTATTAATTATAATCAGAATATTATATGAAATGCAATCTAAAATAATTAACCCAATACTATATAGTAGGAAAGAACTTAAATCTTCAAAAACTCGAATTAAACAACTAAATATACAGTTATAATGCACCTTTTGCACATTATAACTTCCCTCAGTATAGGATAACCTCAACCTATGATAGGGTTATATTCAAAATTTCAGTCACAATTCAAATCCCTTATAACTCTGAACAAAATTTTCCATGGGCATAATGTTATAAATAGAACTACATTCTCCAACACCCAGAATTCAGAATATTCAATATATTTTAATAAGTAATAAAATATAATAATGCTGAATAAACAGTGTTTATTTAACATTATTTTAATGCTTCATAATGAGGAAAGTGTTTATCTTGCACCTTACAATACTATATCTCAAGCAGTCATTTATCATCTTTGATAACCAGATTCAATTCTGGGTCCCATGCATTGTTTTTCAAAAGGGCCTGGCTGTTGAAACCAATCTTTCAATATTTCAGTTCATCTCTCTCTGGGTATTAGCCCGTCAGCCTAATGGTGGGAAAATGTTTTTAATAACTATAAATTTAATAAAAGAAATAAATTTGATTCAATATAAAGAAAAACTTGATAAACTTTAACTTTAAAATGTTTCTTAAATATTCTTCAAATTAAATAAAATCATCTAACTTTTAAAAAAACATTGAAAATTAGCATGGTTGCAATTTTTCTTTCATATTGTATGCCACTTTCCTTTGTATTTGGTATGTTTGCTATGCATTCCAATACTCATAATATATCATCTATATCTCTAATAATAGTCTGTAATCAGATGAAGGATAGGACATCTAAAACAAATCTGGAAATATGAGACTTAGAATTAAATAGGAATACTCTATCATGGAAACATTACATGCTTCCATCCTGGCATCTACTCAGCCATATAATCAATCAGTCACCATTATGACAAAATCATTGATGATAGTCATTATAAGTATAGATTTTTTTGTATATACAGATTGCCATAACTTGGACCATTGTAAATCAGTGACATTCTTTATATAAAAATCATAGAACAAGAATTACAGAATAGCATTTAAACATAACACAAACAGCACCATAGCAGGAAAATTAATCATATGTGCAAATAAATTATATCTCTACTGAAAAATTGTAGAAGCATATTCAATTTTTATTAAAATCTTCAGCTACACTCTAAAACCAAAAACGAACACATTTTCATCAAGCATTGAATTTGGTTTTTGAATGTAGCCGATGAGGATTTTAATAAAAATTGAAAGTGCTTCTATAATTTATCAGAAGAGAGAGAATTTATTTGCACATATGATTAATTTTCCTACCATAGTGCTGTTTGTGTTTTGTTTAAGTTTATCTGGTAGTATACACAAGAAAAATAGCATTTAAACATTTGAACAGTCCATAGCAACCAAAGAAATCTTCACAAAGCCATCATTTCCATAGTTTTACTTTGCTACTACTGACTTAAAAATGAAATATTAATAATTATATGGTATAAGCAAGGAAAAAATTAAACATAGGCATAAAAGTATATAACAGTTAAGAAGCCAATAAGCAGTTGACAATAGTAACAACATTGATAACTTGTGGGTAAAGATCAATACATAGTTACTGGTTTAAATACTATAGTGTTTGTTACACCATTTCCAGGCATCACTTAATTATTCCTGGATCTAACTTGTTGATTACATTCACATCATTTGTTTTTCTTTTGTGTGGCTCCTGCTCAGGACCAGTGGCGAACTAGAGGCTTTGACCTTGAGCGGTAAATGGCGTGCTGTTTGTAAGGATGGGTAATGAGATAATTCAGTCAATGAAGACAGAGATAACGTTGAAGTAAATTCTACAACTTCTTTTATTTAAAGAGAGAGATTTTCAATATATCATCTTGTAACAAATTAAGAGAGGTACCTGTTGTACAAATTCCACAAAGTGATTATATTAAATTGGAGGTCAAAGGATGCTGAACATGGATGGTCTAGAGTTCCACAGTCTTTAGTCCAATTACTCACAAACTGGGAATATATAAAGTATAGAAGAATTTTGAACTTTGGAAGAGAAAAGAAAGGACAGAAAAAGGTTACGAGAATGAAATTAGTTATTAAATGTAAACTTTTTGTTAAAATCATAGCTCATTACCTGGAGGCGGGCGAGTGTCGTCCGATGCGGGTGGCCATCTTGGTACAACTGACAGATCGTGTAGCAGTGGTGTTTTCAAGACAAAAGAAGAAGAGAACATTTTATTTTGTAACACTTTATTAATTCATTTATATATATTTAGTAATTGTTTGGATTAAATTGTGTCATTTGGACATTATGGGAAAAACAAAGGAAAGTGTATTATGTAAATGAGAATAAGTATTTATTCTCATCACCAGATGTTTCTCAGAGTTCCAGCGTTAGTGTTGGTGGTCGTCGTATAGTGACTTTAGTTTTGTCCTGTGCTAACAAACTGTTCCTGGTGTGTCTCCTGTGGATTAATCATTGTAGTGGTGTATTTATAGTGTTTGTTTTGTGATCCCACTGATGCTAAGACAAGGTGAATTGTCAGAAGTAATTTTTTCTGTTTTTTAGTTTTAACGAGTTTGGAGTTATTTATTAATAAAGTTTTTTTACAAGGATGGCAGACGCTATGTATTTATTCTTAGATTGGTTCATAGTCAAAAGTTAAAGTCGATATTACCTTGGAGGTCCGGGCTAAGCAAATGGAAGGTACGAATCCTGGTGGGAGATCGGGGAAGCCCCGATTTCTTTACAATATATTGGAGAAAATACGAATGATCTGGCTGGTAACACTATCAAGTTCTGGTTTCGGTCTTTGTTCCAATTGACTGATGAAGTCCAAACTGAATATGGGCTGGATAATGGTTTCAGCCGCAGATCCGGATGGTTTCAGGATAAGAACGAAGAACTCTGGTGAACATAAATCTGTTGTCGAGCAGGAAAAATGAGGGCAAGCTGGTGGGAGCAAGCAGAACAAATGGCATGGACTGAGCAAGCTGAAGACTTATGTAGAACCAACTAAAGTACTATGGAAAACTAGCAGTGAACAACAGCGTTGCGGAGTCGGAGGTTTTTGGGTGGAGTCGGAGTTGGATATTTAAACTGCCCAGAGTCGGAGTCGGATTTTTGAACTGTCGGGAGTCGGAGTCGGAAAAAACAACTGACTCCCGACTCCTTAAGTCCCTACTTACCTAGAGCTATAGCTATATACGTATATCATTTCTAACTATTTAAGGAATGATAGTAAGTTATGAATAATATCAATTATCTAAATTTATGAAAAGGCCCCTATAGTGTTATTAGTTAATTTATGTATCTCAACTCAAGTGATAAATTTTTGCCTTTTGGAGCCATATTTAGTCTATTTTATGGCTTTTTAGAGCCATATTTAGTCTGATTTGGTGCTCCAAACACCTTTAATCAATGAGCATGCTTTTTTGTTCTTGTTCTTGTGACAATTTCTAGCCTATTTTATGGAAAGTGTTGTGGTCTAAGCCAAACTGAAACTTAGGCACCAAACTGAAATATCTACGTCATCAATAATAATCAACTGGTCAAAATACCAGCACAATGGTTTTTGTAAAATCTAACTAGCTATTGTATCCACAATCTTTAAATAATTATAATTATTTTTATTATATGTAGCATATTTTTCTTAATTTATATGTATTACTTTTTAATTATTTATTTTTATGTATGTGTAATGTTGTACTTTAACATATTATCTAAGTTTTCCATTCTTGAATTTCAAATTTTTTATATATTGTTCTTATGTTCTAAAATGTTATACATTTGATTTGTAAGCTGAAGATGACTTAATAAAGTCGAAAGCGGTTCGCTGATGTATCCGTTTTTTCCACTGTTAAGCAGTGCTAGTTTTGATTTATAATTCCATAAATACAAACATTGAGCATTGAAAAAAATCAAACCAAAACTAACCAAATTATTGCAAAAAAATTAAAAATATTTGGGCTATAATTGGCTAGTTTTGGTTTGGTTTATATTTTACTTTTTTTCTTTGAGAATTGTGTGCTGTTTCTTCTGTTGCTGTAATTAAGCTTTCCTTAGAGATGTTAAAAAGCAGCAAAAGAAAATTAATTGACATTAAACCAAAAGAAGCACATTGTTGATCATTTACTATTCTGGATATGGTGAGATAGATTTATGTTGCATGTCAAAAAGTTCCATAATTAACTAATCAGAAATGTTTTAAAAAACTAGGTTCCTTATATAAGGCGTGTTTTTTAAGTAAGTACCGTTTTGATATGTAAAAAAAAACAAGTAAACTTTTTGTAACAATTTTATTTTTACATGAAAGACCACACTTTTATCTACTTTTCCACATAATTGCCACCAATATTAAGGCACTTATCATATGAACAACACGCTTTTGTATTCCGTCATCATAGAAGTTTCTCAAACTCAACAAAAGTCAAGGCACTGCCTAAACATTTGTTTTTGTGAGCCTCAATCAACATTTTTGGTACCCAACGTGAGCACAATTTTCGATAGTTTAAGCATTCGGTAACAATTTCGTAGATAACACTTCTTGAAACTTGAGAGAACCCCTCTGATAACGAAGAAATCGTGAAGCGTCTGTTCTCAAGAAAAGTCAAGGTGCTGCCTAAACGTTTGTTTTTGTGCACCTCAGTCAACATTTTTGGTACCCAACGTGAGCACAATTTTCGATAGTTTAAACCTTCAGTAACAATTTCGTAGATAACACTTCTTGAAACTTGAGAGAACTCCTCTGATAACGAAGAAATCATGAAGTGTGGTAACAATTTCGTAGATAACACTTCTTGAAACTTGAGAGAACCCCTCTGATAACGAAGAAATCATGAAGCGTCTGTTCTCTGTCACTTTTTTGTCAACTTTCTGCACCAATCGTCAGTGATCACTGAGGGTCGTCCACTCCATTCCTCGTCATGAACATTCTTTCAGCCATCTTTGAAAGCTCTTACACATTTGTGTACCATTCCGTCCACTCCGTTCCTCATCATGAACATTCTTTCAGCCATCTTTGAAAGCTCTTACACATTTGTGTACCATTCCATCACTCATAATGTTTTGTCCGTACACTTCACAAATCTGACGGTGAATTTCAACTGCTTTCACACCTTTAGCACTAAGAAAATGAATAACAGCGTGTATTTCACAATCTGCAGGATCAAGACACAAGCTTGTTTTCTAATCCAACATGGTTGCAAGATTTATCTTTCATGGTTGATATAACAAAACACTTATATAATTTAAATGTAGCACTGTAAGAAAAAGATCAGATCATTACAAACATGTGTGACAAAGTTAAAGCATTCAAATGTAAGCTAGTTCTTTGGGAAAAGCAGTTGAAAAATGAAGATTTGACGCACTTTCCGACATGCAACATGAATAAATCAAGTTTAGGTGAAACTCCATCGTATCAAAATATACAGAAAAAATTCTAAGTCTTAGAACTGAATTTAAAACAAGATTTGAAGATTTTAAATCTTTGGAAGACAAATTTTCTTTGTTTTCTTCGATTTTCTCAATAAATATAGAATCAGTACCTAATCATATGCAAATGGTGATTGAGATTCAATGCGATTCAAATTTGAAGACAAAATTCATAGAAGTTGGCGTGCCTGAATTTTATAGATATTTACCAGTCAGGCTTGAAAATACACGAAGATTTGCATGTGAAATCATTTCCATGTTTGGAAGTACTTATCGGTGCGAGCAGTTATTTACACTTATGAAAGGAAATAAGTCTCCTATCAGATCCAGAATTAACGACGCTCACCTTGGATCAATTTTGAAAGTAGTCACTGCAAGCAATATTTCTCTCGAAGTAGGAAAGATAATAGCGGAGAAGAGATGCCAAGTGTATAGAATATGATATAACAACTGGGAGAAGTTTAGAGGTGTGGTTTTTGAATTTTTGGTGGTCCAAAGATGGCGTTTGTGTTAGGCGATTCCGATTAAAAAGCGATTAAAAATTAATTAAAAATCCACATCTTAGCAAAATTTTGGTTACTATGACAAAACAATGAAAAATATGACAAAAATTGATATTTTAAAAGTTATTTCTCAATATAAAAGTGAAAATAAGGGAATCAGGCCCTGTCAATACATTATTGACAGTGGAGTGCAAAGGGTTATATAGAATGACTTGTTCTTTTTTCATTTGAATAATTTGACATCTAATTTTTAAAATTTTCAAACTTTTATTAAAAAAAAACAAAAGTCTAGCAAAATTAGAAAAGACACCTCATACGAATATAACTATAATGCTCCCTGAATTTCACTAATTAGATCAGATCGTTTTCGAAATCAATATAACCAATGACACAATCCTCGGAATAAAGTAGGCTGGCCAGAAATTTCCCGGGAAACCAGTGACGGTAATACATCTTCAAGCATGCCACGCCCATTTAATCGGCTACCATACTTCAAGTATACTGTATGCAATAGAAAATATATGATCAAACAAAGAATTGTGTTACATGTAAGTGTCTCTAAAGATAAATTTAAAATATGAAGATAACTTCTTATTAAAAGTTATTTTCATTGAAAATCTATTTTGAACAATTCCCTTGCTGTATGCAATAGAAAATATATGATCAAACAAAGAGTTGCATTACATGCAAGTGTCTCAAGGCATGAAATCCAGGCAGTCACGCCTAATACTCTGGCAGCAACATTCACGAACACGCAGCGCCATGTTGAACTGTGTATACTGGCGGGGGAGGTCACTTCTAGCACCTCTAGTAATGTACCTTCATTTCTCAATCATAAAAGTATGTCATGTCCAAATTTGGTTTCATATCCTCTTTTATTAAGATTTTTATAACACTTTTTCCGGAGCCCCTTACGAGTGGACACCCTGTATAAGGAAATCATAAAATTGCAAATATATAGAATATAGCATGATTGATTAGATTATGGTAATAATGTATCTAGATGATTTTAGTCATGAAAAAAAAAAAAAACGAATTAATTATATTCCTTACCATAAAAAGAAAGAAAGAAAGAAGAATCGTCTCAATAATTCAACAAATAATCTCTAAGATAGACATATATCTAATAAAGTGCCGTCACGCACTGTGACGTGTCAATACAGTGACTTTTAGGTTTCGCAGACAAATTTCTTTAAGAATTTCATATATAAAGTGCCGTCACGCACTGTGACGCGTCAATACAGTGACTTTTAGGTTTCGCAGACAAATTTCTTTAAGAATTTCATATATATATCACTAATATGCTAAATTTTAAATAAGATTAACATGAATGAATTAAAAAAAAGAAAGAAAGAAAGAAGAATCGTCTCAATAATTCAACAAATAATCTCTAAGATAGACATATATCTAATTGCCAAAAATGATGTAAGCGCCTGGTTCCTATACTGACAGAAACACCATAAAATATGACATTTCACTTTGGAAATAGTCTTTTCTAATAGAAAAACATCACAGATTGAGTTTATTTTATGTTATGAAAACCCAAAATAATTTTTAATAAGACATCTGCTAAATTTGCATATTATATATTAACTTATAAAAAAATTAAAAAATTATTAATTTATGAATTTTGGACCATAATTTAACACTTGTTTTCATAAAAACATATTTATTTCTTCAAATCATTTAAAAATTCATCTATTGATAAATTTTTTTATAGATTCTATAATGTTCAGAATTTCCAAAATTATTTATTGATACTTTCTTTAGTTGACATTTCATCAGATTTGAGAATTTAAAAATTATTTGTATGAATTTTAAACTAATTAAATTTACAGTAAACAAAAATTTTCGTTTATCTAATTTATAAGATTTTTTTTTATAATTACAGTAGTTAGTTATTATGAATGTTTAACAGGGTCTACTGAAAGGTTAACCAATTTGGCGCTGGCTAGGGATGGAAAAGCTTTAGACGCATCAAAAGCAAGTGGAATGAGATTTAATTGCATTATTTTTGCTACTAAATTAATGCGCTTTTACTATCATTTCAACGTGGCGAAAGTTGTGTCATTCAAATAGGCAAATAGATTCATATATCATATTCCAAAATGTGCTGAAGAATCAGGAGTCAAAACTGTTCGTAGTTTTAAAGATATAGGCATCAATTCTGATAACTTTACTTCCGGATACGTTGAAGATGAGCTTAGTTATAAATTAAATTATAAAAGTTATTTTAAATTATGATAATAGTTTATATTATTTTGTGCAGTTTGAGGCATACGTATCGTCGTCTGTGTGATGATACCATAATTGATAATCAGTAGCCAATCCATGGAAGGTTAGAGGAGCTGTAGCTCCTTCAAAAATATAGTATTTGAAAACGTATTTAATATATAAAATTTTTAATATAGAAATTACAAGGCCGGAACTGTTAGTTAGATCTAATAATTAAATTATAAAATATGTTTTTTAATGATATTTTATTTGTTAGCTCCCAAAAATTTTTCTGATCAGTTGAATGACCAAGAAAATACGAATCGAACATGAAAATTTAAATCGTAATATTTTGTTAACAGTTAGGATTTGACAATATCTGAAAAATTATAATTTTTTTTAATCTCAAAAACCAAAATGGATTCAGCTTTTTTTTATAATAGCCAGTTTTATAGGAAATGATAACCTTGAATACAGGAAATCAGACTTTCAGATAAGCTGTACTATATATTGAAAATGGAACGAATTTTACCATTCGTCTTTCGATTAACTTGGACTAGTAAAAAAATAGTTTCGAATGGATCTACTTTAATATATCACATATAGTTTTAGAATCAACGCTGTAGTGGAGAATACAGAAATATGTCTTCTAAGTTTTCTGAGTGAATAATGTACAGTATATCCTTAACTTTAAAAAAAAAAATCGAAAATTTAGAGGTCTCAATATTCTTACTATTAATTTTCCTAAACTATAATTTTATATTATTGAAATTTTTCAGAAGTAATTTGCACCTTTGTCAGATTTAGACCATAATAATGTAGGGCAAGTAATTCTAATAGCATTTCTTACAGGATGCTTTCCTTTTTATAATAGTCGAAAAATCTCAGGAAAGATCGATCTTATAGTGTTGATAGTTGTTCATTGACTCAAGTATATTTATTTAAAATATTTAAGATCTTGGCTGAAAAATCAGGTTCTTGTAACCACGTATAAAATATTAGAACAAAGAGAATTATCTCGTCTAACTTTATGGCAAATATTTCAATAAAAATTAAACATATATACATTAATAAATAATAATTCACCAAGTTTTTGTTCTATTGATTTTAAGACAACAATACTGCCTAAAATTTTACAACTACAGTAACTTAACTTCTGATGAAAAATTTTCTAAGGGCGCCATACTTCCTTCAGTCAGAATATTATTTAATAATGCCGAGTATTAATTAGGAATCCATTACAGACTATCTATACTGTCATTGAGCCAGCCGAAGTTGTTAAAGTTGAGAATCATTAGTGAGGTTTCATTACACCAATAATTAGTGAGGTTTCAGACCGAATATAAGCATGGTCTATATGAGTTTGATTTCAGGGGTCCACAGGAACTCGGGGTATTATAGTCAAATATAAAAAAGGATATAAAGTATAATCCGACTGATTACTCTGCAAGGATGGACAGTCTGTAGCATGACTTTTATAGCTCCATCATGTAATCATGATGGAGCTATGACATCATTTCCAATTACCACTGATTGGAAAATGACATCATGTGTTGTCCAAAAAAAGTAAAAGTTAAGATTATACATCTTGTCTTTTACTTTTTTATATATGTTACAGGACAAGCCACAATTCAGGAAATACTAGAACCGTCTGGCAAACGTTAGGATATTCTTTTTCTGACTAGGAAATTATAGTATATCGTAAATTCGGACTTGTCCTGTAATATATATATACAGTATTCTATTATTTCTTATTATAAAAATTATATCGCAAAGATTCAGATTTTTATATGACACTGAAGAACAAAACTATAATATCATTAGTACTGTAAAATATTTAAAAATTCCACTAACAAGTAAATCAAAAACAATAGAGTTATGAAAAAGAATTAGCAAATATTTTCCCTAATTTGTATCTAACATATCTAACATATGACAATGCTATTAGCGATTTCTTTACCCAGAAAATTAAAATCTTAATTATTTTCTGTAATTACTGTAATATGTATTTAGTTACAATTCTGAACATATATTTTAAAATGGCAATAAATGAGGAACAGAAGTTTTTCAAGAATGAATTTTATTAAAAAATAAATATCGAACAATTACGTCGAAATCGTTAAATTTCCTTAGAATATTTCAATCGAAAATCATTCGACAAAATCTTCTAACATAAGACGATACTATTAATGATTTTGTTATCAGGATATCTAGAAAACTATTAAAAACTTAGTTATTTTTTGTAATTATTGTAATATTCAGTTAAAATATACAGTATAAATTATATAGTAGTTACAATTATTTTCTGATTTTTGCTCCTGGAATTAAATTCTTATATATTGTTTCATTTTAATATATCAGCATTTTGAAATACTGTATTCATTGCAAATTTTTAAACCATCTAACCATTAAGTCTATCAGAGGATATCACGAATCTCGTAGAGAGTATATTTATATAAGTATGATTTCTTTTTAATTTTTAAATAAGGCGATTTTCTTCTTTAATTCATAAGTAGGACCTCGAAATAGCCTAACTCAAGGCCTTCAAAATCATAAATCCAGCACTGATTATTCTGTAATTGATACAGTATTTTACGCAATCATCAAGTGGTGTATTAGTTGGTTTGATTTGCAAGTTGTTCACGAAGAGGGCTAGAGTAGAACCGAAAAATTTTTTTTTGCATATGTTTAATTTTAATTAAAAACATTTTGTTGCCTAAATAGTGCCGTTATTTAACTTGTGTTAAGTAGATTTTAGGCTGATCTTTATGTATATCATCTAAAGAAATCTAAATAGGAAGAGATGACCGTATTGTTATTGTATATGTTACGGCCAATGTCGCCAATTCGCGAAATGGCTGGCCACTTCTAGATATGGCCAAGTCATTTGGCCAAATCTAGAAGTGCCAGCCCAAAATATACGAAATTTACGACTATCTCGGGCTTTCGCTGGCCAATTTAAGAATTGTCCAAGAAAAAGTCGCCAAAACTAGAAGTTTGGCGGAGATGATCATGCAGTTACGAGAGTTGACCATACCAATTTTAACTCAAGTTATTACCACTATGAAAATTTTTTTAGTTTAGTCAAAGTAGAAAACATTATTTCGAAAATAAAGAGAAAACCTAATCAAGTAGATGTAGATGTAGGAAGAGGAAGCTTTCTCAGCCCTAGCACTGCGACCACCAAAGGTGTATTGTGTACCCCCAACAGAATCATCCCACAAGAAGTCCTGTCTTAATCACGAAAGACAATATCTTCCTCAATGGGACTGTAGCAAGATCTGGTGCAGGGAAATACAGCCCGAAAAGATCATACATTTAGCCATGAAAAGCCACACATTCATACAAAATGTGAAGAGGAGTTTCATCCTCATCCAGATATCTTCTATAAGTAGGACTATTAGTAATCCCAATTAAATGAAAATCTCTTCTAAGATGACCGTGCCCATTAAGGAGCCCTGTAACAATCCTAACTTCATTTTTATGTAGTGAGAGCAGCTCTTTAGTTCTCTGTATAGAAGAGCCCGAAACGAGAGCTTTCGCTTACCTAAGACCAGGAGTAGAGTATTCAAATAGTTTTATTTAAATCGGAAAATTAACGAAAGCAAAAACTGTTTCCAGATGAAAAACACATCAAAGGAAACAATAGTAACGTTGTTTATAGTTAGAAAAATCATGTCAGAAGGAAAAATGTATTTACAGTCGAAAAAAACATGAGAGAAATTTTTTTAGTGAATAGTTTAAAAAAATCGCACGAAAGAAAAAGTAGAAAAAACATATTTGTAAAATAAGATATGTAAATAATGTCTTTAAATATAGTTGAAAAATTCATGTCATAAACATATTTATTATATTAAAATATTAAAAATTTATCGTCTTTGTCAGAACTGTTCATAAATAGGGGTATTTGATTTTTTTTTTTATCTTATGAGAAAATACAAAAAATAAATCCATAACGCATTGGTTACAGAAATTTTGTTCATAAATATGGGGTATTTGATTTTTATTTTTTTATCTTATGAGAAAATACAAAAAATAAATCCATAACGCATTGGTTACAGAAATGTTGCAAAAGACCCTTTTCCTTATTCTGACTTGTGAGAGACAATCCCATTCATATTAGTGGGTGGGTAAGTTCTATAATCTATTCATTCTATTGCATCAGTATTGTAAGACCAACATGTGACTTGACAATCCCATTCTCGCTGTGAATAAGCCAAAATTCGCATGAATGCAGTCCGCTACTTAGCTCCACAAAACTTCTAGCTTTGACTACTTTTTCTTGGATAATTTTCGAATCGGCCATTGATTGTCGAGAATATCGCGATTGGCCGGCCAAAGCCGGAAATAATCGTAAATTCTCGTATATTTCGGGCTTTGGCCAAATCTAGAAGTGGCCAGCCATTTTGCGAATTGGCAATACCGCATTGGCCGTAACATACAGTATGCATTTATTAAATTTGGAATAATTATCTTTAAATTTAACTTTGATTTATACAAAACTTAACATTAAATTTAAAAATATTTATCTTCAAACCGAATTCATAATTTATTTAAAAATGAACATATAATAAGAGAGAAAATTGCTCTTATGTATACTATACTGTATACATAAGAGCAATTTTCTCAGATGTCCCATTTTCATTTTTTTCTATGAATTGTTCTAGCTTAAAATGGATTTAATTTGATCTCTACCAAAAACACTTATCAGTAACATGATGAACTATGAACATTTTAGCACATTATATTAAAAAATATTAATGCATTTATATTATATAAATGTATTAATATGTTTTAATATAGTATTTGTTTATAAAATAGTAGATCTATATGACATTTTGTGAATGCTAAATTTTTATTAAAAATTATTATAATTTGAATTAATGAAATATCAATTTATAAAGTTTATTTAAGTAATTTATTGAACAATTATATTTTTTTAAGCAAATCAGAACACATACTTTTTCCAAAAAGTATAAAAATAGCAAATATTTTTTTGTTTTATAAGTTTTAACTTTTGTATAAATACAGTTTTTTTTTTTTTTGCTAATTTTACAGAAATCACATTAATTTTTTTTTTGTAACTTGATCTGGCTTATGATATGTCAGAGTGATTTTAACAATTTTTTTTTGTACACAGACCAACACTCCGTGATGCTCTGAGAGAACTGATTATATCTGTAGCTCCTGTTGTAAGGGGTGAACAGGTTTGTAAACATAATAAAATATCTCAGGATAAATCTATAATTTGTAATTGCCAAACATTGCTTGCTCTGCTTCTATTGCTATGATATATGGTATTTTTCATGTTTTCAATGAATGTTAGCTTGTAAGATAATGCTATAAAAGTAATCAGTGGTCCACAGTCTGTTTCAGGAAACAGTATTATAATATATCATCAATTCCATATTTGTTGAAAACATTAATAAATAAATAAATTTTGGTGCATAAAACCTGTAATATGGTAAGAAAAGTTTATATTTACACTATTCATTATAATCTGAACACTAAAACATAATCAAAAGTAAAAATTCATTATCCAATATCTAAATATAGTTATTATATTTAAATTTCATTCTTCAGAATTCCCTATAATTTATATGTACTGTACCAATATTTAAAAATTTTGATAGAAAATGATGTTAATAGTTCTTTTTAAAATATTGCAATAACTCTTTAATACAAAATATAAATGTTAATAAAATCAGCATAATAACAGAGTTGAAAAATTACAAATAAAAACAATATTTAACTTAACATGAAAGTTTATAACTGAACAAAGTTTGACTGATTAATATAATAAAAAATTAGAAGAATTATAACTAATAAATATTAATAAAAATTATAGCAATCCAATCAGAATAGATAAAAGAAAAATGGAAATTTGATGATTAAAAATTTTTTACAATAAGATCACCTGTTCATTAAAAGCTGCTATTTGCTATTTTTTGAATTACTAATTTACAATTGTGTAAAAGCAGATGGATATGAAGAATGTAATATCTTTTATAAATATATTACAGTATATATAAAATACAATGTCTGTTCCATACAAGCTCCCACACTATTTAATCCCTCCGGACTAAATTATGCATGGAGACTTTTCTTGCGACCCTGTGGGTCACAGAAGTTTCCATGCATAGTGTAACCATCTATAGTTCGAGATTGCCCCAGTGAGTGGGGCAATTTGAATGCGAAAATGACTTCATTTAAACCTTTCAGTGTCACTTTTGAATTCACTTTTGACTTCATTTAAACCTTTCGGTGTCATATTTTGAAATGTCATAGTCGCACCAATATGATGTCATCGTGACGAGCAATGGATGGCATCACAAAAATTAAGGCGGTGGCGTCACGATGGCGTAACAATGGGGGTGATGTCACAATGAAATCATCAGCGCGACAAAGTAACATCATCGTGATCAGCAAATTTGATCACAAAGGCTATAATAAATTAATTATAAGCTAAAATGATACTTCCGCATGTTTCGTCGTAAACTTACCCAAAAAATTTATAAATTTATGGGATCCGGGTCCTCCCCATTGAACCCGTTCTTCAATCACCCATTGATTCCATCATAGGTGTTGAGTGTTGTCTAGCCTGTGCTAGCCTCTAAATGTGGCTACCACCAAAACTATCCCATCTGATTTAGCATCTTAATTTATACTAACCTAAGTTATAAATTCACATAAACTAAAATTTTTTTATTACTAACCAGGTGCTGATATTCATGACAGAAAAGTTGCCACATAAAATTATATTCCTGACATTTCCAAGCAATGCTAGATACTCTTGCTAGTATATTATAATATCATATGTAGTATTATTATAATCAGTATGCTATATATTTTAAATTTAGTGACCGCTTTTATAAACTATATGTTCTGTTTAGCATTATCTAAATGTTCTACTGTTCTATACAGTATAACTTGAAAACAAATGAACGGATTTGAGCAAATTATGAAAGTTAGATTTGGATTAATTATGCTGCATTCTTCTAAAAATTCCAACCTTCATTGCAGCAAATCAGACAAATAATTTGAAAAAAATTAACTTTTCTAGTTTTTTTATTCCAAGGTAGCAAAATAGTGTCAAATATAGGAATAAAATATGGCTTATTTATAAAGTAAACTTGAATTAATGCATTAATTCCGGACTTAAAAACAGACATGGATTACAGTAATGCACACATTAATGCGAAGTAATTCGGGATTTAAAAACGGACATGAAATAACAGTATACTCCCGATTTACTGGGTTATACGGGATATTATTTCCTTGGATATTCGATTCCCCAGATAATCCGCAAAATATTCAAAAAATCGTAATCATGAACAATAAATATGTATTTACTGCATACATATATTCAATTATTCTAACATTTATTGAAAAAATAAATAAAGAAATTTATTTGCAACAAAAAATCAAAATACAGTATTTGTAATTTTAATCTGATTCTTTATTCTTTTCAACTAAAGAATAACTTTCAACGTCAAATTCGATGATCAACAAGTCTTTACAGTTAAGGGAAATAAAGAAATTTATTTGCAACAAAAAATCAAAATATAGTATTTGTAATTTTAATCTGATTCTATATTCCTTTCAACTAAAGAATAACTTTCAACGTCAAATTCGATGATCAACAAGTCTTTACAGTTAAGGTAACGATAAGCTATACGGCTGGATTCTGCTTTTCACGGAATTGCCATACACCATTACGTGATACCATTCGATAGGTCTCATCAAATTGATCAAAAATTATAATAGAACCATGGACGAAAGCGGCACCGATTAGAAGATATTTCGAAAAATTTATCTCAGAATTGATAAGCGAACCATGTACCGCTGCCATATTGAACGATAAGTAAAACGTCACGTGACCATCATCGCAATGACGAAAATCTGTTATGGTTTCATAGTTTGTTTTAAAAGCCAAAAATACGCCGGGAATTATTCTTACGATTATGTAGATTATGATTTTATGCTGAAATCCATAAGTTATTTATGCAATTTATGGATTTAAAAATATGCCGGGAATTGTTCTTACGATTATGTGGGTTATGATTTTATAAAAGCCAAAAATACACCAGGAATTATTCTTCCGATTATATGGGTTATGATTTTATGCTGAAATCCAATAAGTTACTTATGCAATTTGTGGATTTATATACTTATATATACATTAATATATAATATATATTTGCATCAAGATGTATAA
>AYEL01078033.1:0-11312 GCA_000484575.1 Olivierus martensii
TTATAAATTATATATACATCTCCTTATTTTTATGTACAGTATATAAGGTTATTTCAGTAGTTTTCAAGCCAAATAACAGTACAGTAGGGCCTCAACATTCGCGGATTCGCTTATTCGTGTCCGACTTTCTTGTACAGGTTTTCTGCATTCGCTCTTTGCTTATTCGCGATTTTCCTCATTCGAGAGAGAAATTTTTCCGTAAATTTTTTAAAAAAATTTCTGTATACAGTACGGTACAGTATTTTTTTATATTAATATCACAATTTATCCTATTAGAAACACAAAAAGCTTTATTTAAACACAAGCTCCTTAGATGCACAGTTCAAAAAGAATTGCCAAATTACTGTAGTTTTCCTTCGCCATCCAGGACTCTATGCTTTAGTTTTGGTTTTCGATATCCAGGACTTTACGGTTATGCCCGTATATTTTCTTAATTCTATCGAGTGCTAAGGATACATCGTCCATGTCTGGAAAAAGGACAGCTAGTCAGAAGTCGACAACTTCCCATATTTGTGTGCGAAATCAGTGATGACCTTTTCAAAGAAACTAGAAGTTCTTGATATGTTGCTAGAGGGAAAGAGTTACGCTGAGGTGGGTAGACTTTTTGGTGTAAATGAATCTAGTTAGGTCGATAAAGAAAAAGAAAGATGCAATTAAGCATAGCATAAAGGGTGGTACTCCATTATCATTGAAGCACACTTCTGAAGTAAGAGATAAACATAGAGTAAACGGAAAAGGCTCTGTACTTGTGGATAGAAGACCAGAACCAGAAGAATATGCCAATAAGTAAGGCTATAATAAAAGCCAAAGCCATAAAGCTCTATAAACGCTTTGCGGAATCTTCAGGTGATAATCCAAATAAATTTGTTGCAAGTAGTGGTTGGTTCGACAAATTTAGGAATCGTAATTGCCTTCACAAAATTAAAATATCAGGAGAATCGGCTTCTGCAGATCATGATGCAGCTGCTAAATTTCCAGAGGAATTTACTTTGTTGTATCCATCAATAAGCGGAAACAATATGATATCACAATCAAAGAAGCACACAAAGAAACTTGACGTAAACGATCCTTTCACTGCAGATGATGTGTAGTACGAGGCTAGACATCATCAGCACCACCACCTCTGTTATAACCTTTTCTAGAGTCGTACAGCAGATTTCTGTACAAGAACAAAAATGTTAGTTCTGGGAAATCTTTCTACGTGATTTCTGTACAAGAACAAAAATGTTAGTTCTGGGAAATCTTTCTACGTTGTGTTTATACTACATACCGGTTGTATGTTATACAGTATGTAACATACAACCGGTATGTACTGTACTTTAACTTTTTCTTCATTGTAATAATAATTTTAAATAAATATTAAAAGTAATTATACAGTATTATACATACTATTTATTGTTCCACATTAAGTAGATACACTCCAGCCCCCAACTCCCATTTTCCCATAGGATCTTAACTTCAACTTTTGCGGATTTCAACATTCGCGCCAATTTTCGTGAACGTAACCCCCACGAATGTTGAGGCCCTACTGTATCTGAGTTAGGAACAATCCAAGTTATGAACAAAACTTACAAATTACGATTATAACTAGAGGAAGCTAGAGGAAGAAAACCAGTTCTGTAACAAAATTTATGACTATATCAAACCAATTGACTCATTGTCAGTCGTGAGAATCAAATTATATGTATAGGACCATTTATCCTTACTAGGATTTTCCAGATAATAGGCTTTTCTGAATTTGAGGAACCTTGCCAAAAATCCATTATAATAATAAAAAATTACAAAATAAATAATTGCTTTGCATTCAGAATTAAGGCATTTTGGTTTAGTTAATATCAATTAATACTTTACAGAAGTGGTACTTAAATTACCTTGTAAGAGAGACTTACGTTAGCATATAGGAAAATAATGATAAATAATAAGAGTGCATAATAAAATAAAAATAGGACAGGTCAAAGTTAACTTTTCTCACAACCTGAACTAAATCTTAATAATAATTGCATATAATAATTGAGAATTTTAAGTTCAGTTATATGTGCATGGATTTTTTTGTTTCCTATCAGTTCAATAAATTTAAGTTGTTTTTGTCTAATATACTGATGAATTTATCTATTACAATAAATTTATCACTAATTTGTTTATAAAAATTATTTACAATTTAACAGTTTTTAAATGAAAAACATATCAGAGAAGCAAAACAACGAATACTATATTTGACAATTGATAATGGTTGGCATCTTTTAGATTATTGGCAGAAAATAATTAACTGATTTTCTGTCAGTTATTTGATTATTTATGTAAGTTTAATTTTTTTGATTTATTTAAAAATTAGTAATTTTAGAATTATTTGTAATGTAAATAACTAATTTGTATACCAGGGATGTAAAATTAGTGACTACATCTTTATAAGATTGACAATTTGACTTCAGGCAGGTGAATAGCTGTCTTTTGTAAATTAGGAAAAGGTTTCAAAAACTATCATATTTGTTTCAAAATGCTAATATAAATCTAAATTTGAAGAAATCATTGATTTAGGATGAATAAAAAGAAATAACTCAATCATAAATCTACCTAGCTTTCTTAATAAAATTATTAGTTTTTGTTCTTTTAAGAAATAATCTTATCTGCCTATTTTAAAAGAATTTGATACTGAATATTTACTAAAACATCTGAAAATGCTTTAATTTAACAAAGGTACCAAATCTAGCTGATACATATAACGATGATACAGACATATATAAATTAAAGAAATACTATTAAAAAAATAAATTTGAATAGATTTCCTTTAATTGAAAACTAATTATTCTTATGAATAAAAAAGCATTTCTGATATATTGTTTTAAGAAAATTAGAAGAAAATTGCTAATAAACAATTTTTTTCAATTATCTCTATAGTAAGATAATTCAATTACTAGCAAGTAGATATATATTAGTTTCTACAATGCTATGAACAAAAATATCTGATTATAAAAATAACTTCATTAGTTGTAAAAATTCTTTTTATCTATCAAGTTAATGTTACTATTTAAAAGAAAATATGATAGATAATTTGAATTTATATAAATATTCTCTGTCCAATGAAGAAAGTAAATAGAAAAAAAATGTTCAAAAAAATGATATATCTGAATTAGGCCTAATGTCAATTCATAATTTGTTCTTTTTTTAATTTTCAAAAACTAATTCAAAATTAAAAAACTGTACAACAGTACAGTATATTGCTCACAAAATCCCAATTTTTCTATCTAATTTTAACTAAAAAGTAAAAACGTTAAAATGAAAAATCAGAAATCTATACAATTTTTATAAAAAAAAAATAAATTTTTTATTTTATTAAAAAATTGTTCAGTTAAAAAAACACACATGTAAAAAAGTGCTACCAATTTTTTTTTAATTTTAAAAAATATAATATAAAAAAATTGCATTAAATTTAACAGAATCCTTTTTTAAGCAGTGTAAAGAGTTAGATATTCAATAGATTTCCAATGGATCTTTCATCATGCTTAGATTATTATTTATCAGTGGCAGATCATTAGGAGCCAGAAGGGCTGGACTTCTAATGGAACTCAATATAAGGTATATTTAATACAGATAGGCCTCGATTAGCGCGACTTCGAATAGCGCGAATTCGATTAGCGTGACTTAAAAAATTGATACCGTTATTCGGTTAGCGCGAGAAAAGATTCGATTAATGCGAGTTGTAAACACAGATCAGTCTTACTAACAAAGCTCCTTTTATGATGTCAATTAACAAATTACCGTTAATTTTCGGTTAGTAAAACCGAACGAGGAGCAGTCCAAGAACGGTCACACGATTTTGAAGGGGTGAAACATCAGAAAGATGGGCTTTTTGCCGTTAACTGTTTAACATTACTGTACTATTATTTAGCTTTGCTATCGTATACATACAGTAGAGTACAGAATTTTCTCTTTTAAAAAGTATCGAAATGGATAAAAGGAAGAACACTTTTGATGATAAAACAGGAAACGAAAAAAAGAGAAGTGATTACGCTACAGCAAAAAATGGATGTGATTGAGCGACATAAAAGCATTCTTTGTTAAATTTTTTTAAATAAGGATATCTTTACAAATTTATTTGCCTATTATATTGCTGTACTACCGATATTATTTATTTTCTTTTGTTTATTACCTGATTTCTTTATTTAAAATAAAACTTGTGAAAAAAATTTGTTTTTGTTATCTTTTGGTGTCGTATTCTGCTAATAAACAAATAGAAAACTTGTTAAAAATTTCTCATTGGTTCATTAACTTCGCTTATTAATGCTATCTGGAACTAATTTACTGATTCAATAAAGTTGCAATGCTTAATTGCAAATCGGCCTATTCACTCAATTCTCGACCCAGAATTGGCGGCCAGGCGGCGCTCAACTTCCGCTTTCGATTCGCTATTTTAGTTTTGATTTGGCGGTTGGTTTGATGATGATATGAGACGCAATTCCTGGTAAGTTATTAATTTAGATGATGAACAATGATGTAAAATATGAAAATAAATATTTACAATAAACTTAACACTAACTGTTTAAGAGTTATTCATTGTGAAGTTAGTTAATGGCCGGAATCTGACAAAGCAAGAACCAATTACCATATTTTCCATACAGTTAATACTTCGATTAGCACGAGAAATTCGTGGAACCAATTATTCGCGCTGATCGAGGCCTACCTGTAATTATGAAATAAAAATATTCACTGGAAAAAAGTATCTTGATTAACAAGTTATTTATTTTTTGGTGATATAAAATGTTATAAAAGTTAAAATCATTTTCCATAAAAATATATACAGTATATAATCACATTCTGTCATATAGGAGCTGCCCCTAAATAAATAACATAAGGCAATATTAGACATAGGAGCACACATTGTTGCCACTAGTTGGCAACAATGTGTGCTCTTATGTGCTTCTAACTAGTTGGTGCATTGGTGAAATATGTGTGTGTCACTATGCATTTTATAATCTTTTACATATTCAGTGATTTATAATTGTTATGTTTTTTTTTTTTTTTTTTTTTTTTTTTTTTTTTTTTTTTTTTTTTTTTTTTTTTTTTTTTTTTTTTTTTTTTTTTTTTTTTAAGATTATCACTACTGAAGTTTTTGTAATTACATATTTTGAATCTGTGATAACTCACAATATTTTTATTTTTGAAAATATTGTTTGAAATTTTTTGGATATTCTCCTTATATCATATTTTCTATAATCATGTAAAAAAATTTTGAATTTTGGCAAATTTAGCCGTGCAAAAGAATTTAATTCTAATCCTTTGTTTTCATTTTGTAAAATCATTAAACTTTATAATATTGGAAAAAATAATTTAAATATTTTAAATAAAACTTTTGTTTTCATTAGCTGATATTAAATTTTTTTGTTTGATTTAAAAGAAATTTATTTTTTGATAATCAGTTTACATTTATACTTAATTGCATCATCCATCATTTTTTGAAATGATGGATGATGCGATTAAGTAATCCTTTTCTTTTACTTGATTCGTTTAAATTGTTGTCCACACTAATATTTAACAAATAGAGAAGAATGATACTTAACATAAACATCACATAGCTGAATTCAACAGCCAATTAAGGGAAAAAAACACTATGTCCACCTCCATTTGTTTTCTAAATTTTGGTCTATTTTTGTATCAAAAATATACTTTAATTTACACAAAAATTCAGTAACGACTAATTATTATATAAATAATAAATATTAACTATATTCTTGTTTATTTTATAAACCGTTTACTGTCGATCTTTTGTCCAGATGTGTATAAGCTGCTATAACTTTGAACTTTGAATACACGAATGGAATGATTAGCAAAGTATAGCTTAGTGTTGTCACCAACAATAAGAATATAGATGTCTTAAATAATAAATGTTAAATATTGATTTTATTTTAACTTTTAAACTATTTATTATTAATCCTTTATTCTCCTATATACAATTTAACTTTGAAAGTAATGATACATCAAGATGAATCAAGTTCAGCTGCATGTTGATAAACAGTGATAAAAAGATTGATGTTTTATAAAAAAAACAATTCAGATATTTTTAAAATTTTATATCACTCTCATATATGATGCAAAAATCATCATCATAAAATGTATGTTGAAAATCATTAATAACACAGAAAAAACAGCCCTTCATGCAAGGTATAAACATAGTTTTAATAATCTATAACGTTTTCGGACTAATTAAAGTCCTTCATCAGTAGTACGTTACATTTAACTAAGTTCTAAAGTTCTATCATCTAGAACTTTAGAACTTAGTTAAATGTAACGTACTACTGATGAGGGACTTTAATTAGTCCGAAAACGTTATAGATTATTAAAACTATGTTTATACCTTGCATGAAGGGCTGTTTTTTTTGTGTTATTAATGATATTTAAAGCAAGAGACTTTTGAATTATATGTGTATGTTGAAAAAAAAAGTATTTCCAAAATATTAAATAAAATCCCATCAAAGAATAGTATTCTAACAAATTGAAAAAAAAGTATTTCCAAAATATTAAATAAAATCCCATCAAAGAATAGTATTCTAACAAAAATAATGATTAGGAACATTTTTTAAAGTTATCAATTATATGCATAAAAATGCTAATATTCATTAATATTTATTTCCATTTGTATATTGATTAAAAACTTTTGTAAAATATACAACAAAAATTCACTTATTAACAGTAGATAGTCTTATAAACTACTATAGAAGTTTCAGGAAGGATAAAGTTACTTTGCCAGATTAATTATAAATAAATATGAAGACAAATTAGAGTGTCAAATTACAAGCAGAGTTGTGCATTTATGAGAAATATTGAAATTAATATCAAAACAGAATATCTTTGCATTGTCAAAATGTTAAGCTAATCTCTCTAGTTTTATTATTGATGAAATTATAAGTAATATTGTGTTTTAATTTAATTATAAAATACTTTCAGAAATTTATGTAGGAGGTTGCTGACTTACAACAGTCTGACTTATAACAAACACACTATACTTATGGCTGTGATTATTTAAAACAAAAATCTGTATTTATGACTACTGCCACAGTGATTTTGCAATAATGGCAGCCAATCAACAAATGGCAAATTTCTTGCCAGGATGGAAATATATTTATTATATTTCTGCCATATAGTATTATTATTTAATTTCAGATCTCATATCTCAAGAATTTTTAGGTTTCAAGGCTCAACCCATTCAATCTTAATTCTATGTTTTTGAAAAATTTTTGATGGATCCAGCCCAGGCTTCAATTTACCTACTGTAAAGTTCTACTGACTCTACACAGATGTGGAAGTTTGTAATTGGGTCTGGAATGGATACCATTATATAGTAGTCAGCCAATGATTGGGAAGTGGCATTAAGAAACAATTGCTTATATTTGCTAGAAATTTGATTAGTGTTAATTTGAATTAATCCACTAATGGATTCTTTTGGCAATGGTCACTTTTAGATTCCCTACAGATTGTCCAACACCTATGGTAGGATCAACCAGAAGATTGAAAGATGTGGTTCAATAAATCTGTACAGGCCTGGACTCCTGTAAAACAATATCTGAAATCTAGAATTGAACCGAGATCCTTTAAGGTGATAAAGCAACTGCTTTACTTTGCAGCCATTGCTAGAAACTTTGATATAGGAAAATAAACATTCCATAGTTGTTTTTATATTGTGTTTTCTTTAGTTTTACCTATGTAAAGTTCTGATAGGCATGAAATACATAATTTCCTCATTTTAAAGAATAAATAGCATTTATTCAACATTACTGTATACTACTACTGTTTAAAATCTTATTGAATATTCTGAGTTTTGGTGATTGGGGAACATAATTTTCCTATAGAAAATCGTGTTTTAACTTATGACAAATTCAATTAAATTTTTTTCATGCAACTCTGTTATAAGTTAGGAACCTCCTATATGTTTAAATATATCAATGATAACTTAATGATTTTATTAATATTTTATATTTTAAATTTATTTTAGAAAGTAAAACATTCTAAGTTGGCAGAAGGTGTAGAACAAGCAGTTAGTGATAAGAAATATGTTAGTGGTGTTGATATTTCACAAGTTGATTTGTGTTATCCACCCATAATACAATCTGGTGGCAACTATAATTTAAAATTTAGTGTTGTCAGGTGGGTTCAATTATTTTCATTTTTAAGTAGATGTATATCTTTTAGATATAAATTATGTTGAACTAAAATTCTTTAATGGATGATGCTTTTATGAGAAACTGATATAGATATTCTGCAGTTTACAAATATCCAACTTCTTGTAAATTCAACTTTTTTTAAATATTTTTCATTATTTTTATTTTTTTGCAATACAGAATTATAAACATATACTCTGTTTTTATTGTAAGATCAAACATCATTTTATTTTTAAAAGTTCAAGTTACTTCATTTATTTAAAAAAAGAATGTGTACTTCTGTAGACTTTTATCAATTCTATATTATAATATCTATATATTCATCATCATACGAAGAAGACATAACAATAATAATAATAATAATAATAGTAGGGAATTTAGATTCCATGAACTCTCCACTATACGTATCATCAGATCATGTATAATCATGCGTAATCTCTTCATATTAAATCATCTTATAAATTTTAAAAACATATTTAATTTCACTGGAATTTAATTAACCCTTCAATGTTTTTGATGTGTATAGATGTCTTAATCTAATTTCACCTGTGTGCCATTGATATGTATAGATGTCAAAACAAAGCAATAAAAAAAAAAACATAATAGACTAAAAAATTTAATTCTGATTTTATTAATCCAGTTATGTGAATTGCTTTATCCATTTTGATTACATGAAAATATCCACTTTTGATAGCAGTTTCTAAATTTTTTCAGGTACCAGAATACAATCAAACTTTGGTTCAATGAACATAATTTGTTCCTGAGGTCGTTCATAAACCAAAACTATTTTCCCCATAGGAATTAATGCAAAATAGAGTAATCTTTTCCTGGACCCCAGATGGTTGCTTATTTAAACTTTTATAATAGTACTTTGAGCATAAGTTCTTAGCATAAAATTAATGAAAACCATTAAATCTACCACAAAAAAGATAAATACAACACTAAGCAGATCAAATATAGACAAAAACTTTACTTAGTTTTACTGTACTTGTATGGGAGAGCATTGACGGCATAAATGGAAAGTGGTGAAGAAGTGAAATGTTATTATTTGGAAGAAGATTCTTTTTCTATTTTCTATTTTTTGGCAACACTCGACTCTGCTTCCGACCCGCTGGGTCTCTGTCTTACTAAAAAGTTGTCCAATGTGATTTGTTTTTGTCTACGTTTTAAATGTTTCTAAAGTGATACGTGGTATTATCATTGAAAATGTTTATGTTGACAGATCGTGTGTTTGTAACTCGAAACTCAGTACATCGTCCGAGACACTTTGTGTTTGGAAAATTTGTTCATAAACCGAGGTTTGACTCTATTTTTTAAAATTATGTTTTTACAAACATTATTTTGAATGGAACCACTCAATAGAATCTAGATTTTTTTTTATCCTATCTTGTTGATTTTGTAGTCTAATATATCAAAGCTATTCCAGCTTAAGGATAAGATAAATGATGAATTATAAAAAAAAAAAGTTAAAACTGAAAAAAATATGGCAGATAATAGGAAGGTATTGGTTAATTCTGTTAAAATAAACAAAAATAAATCTTAATCATTTATTTTTTTGTTTCATTTTGCCAAAATTTAGGAGAAAATTGCAAAAAACAAAAAGTAAAACTCCGTTGGCCATTTAAATGGGTTTGGCACTTTTATTACTTTACAGCAGTCATTTGTTTCTTGGGAGATTGTAGTCAAGCCTATTTTCCCCCATGGAATATTGTATTGGGTGAGTTGCTACAATAAACCAACTGCAGTCCAATTACAGTAACATTTTAAAGAATATTGCAGCTGTTTGTGTATGTGATGAGTCCATTTTCATATGTTAGGATTTTTCTTCATATTTTTTGAAGAAAAAAATATAATCAAAAAATATATGAATATTTTTTGATTATATCAAAAAATTCTAAAATCCTATTTAAAAATTTATAAAAAGTACTGTTAAAAATTGTACAAATAATATAAGAACAAGTTAATAAATATGAAATATTAATAAAAATAACATTTCGTTAAATTTTATGTAATTTTTTAATAATTATCTGATTTGATTTCATTCAACAAAAATTACATAGCTCATGATTTTTTGTAAATAATTTCTGAAAATTTTGGCCAAATTTCTTCAGTGATAGCTTTTTGTTTAGAAGAGATATGGATATCTAAAAATATCAATCATTTCATTGGATGATAAGAATTCATATAAACAAATCATGTTTTCTGCAATCTCATATATGGAATGAAAAGTTGTGAAAGAAGTAGAATTCCCAAAAAACTGCTTACATACATAGAAAAAGGATAAAATACTCTATAAAATATGAAAATTTCAAGAGATTTTCATGAAAATTAAGCATGATATGATAATTTTAATTTTTTAATATTAATTAGGCTTAAATTTAATTAATTAATTTTAATGCAGTTACAGGCAGAAATTGAAATGAAAGACACTTGAGCAGTTAGTTTTTTTTTTCAGTTAAAGATAAAATTTGTTTGCATTTTTTTTTTTGGGTGAACCATTAGAATTTTTGAAGCATCAGATAACAGATAATCAAGGTTTTAATACGCAGTATATTGTTTAGTTTATTTTAATCCAATTGAACCTAATAAAGTAGGTCTCAATTTATGGATTTTCATTGATATGCAGTTGTATATTTCCTTTTATTTGTATTGGATTTCTATAAAATTCAAATAAAAAAATTCATTAAAAAATTTTTTTGCAAAAATATCACTCATACTCTAAAATTTTCATACTTATGCTCACAATATGTCATCAATTTTTTATTTAGTCACTTCGTATATCAATGTGCATATTTGCTTATATTGAATTTAGATAATATTGGACTTAGTTTTCAGTTATCAAAACTATAAGAAAAACTTCCACTTGGAGTACTAAATATAAATTATCTGAATTATAAGCACAATGTTTAAAGTGGGAAATAATACACAATTTCACTGAAGCGCTTTCAACTTTAATAAGTCATCATCAGCAACAAGGAAAGTTACATGTTCAAACAACAGAACAGAATTTAAGAACATAAAATTATAAAATTATACAACGCATGAACATTACAAAAATTTGAAAAAATTCAAAATTGTCACTACGTCAGAGTAAGACGTTGTATAAATATATACATTAATTAATTAAATTAAATAAATTACAAATATATAAACGTATAAAAA
>AYEL01078034.1:0-12621 GCA_000484575.1 Olivierus martensii
ATATATATATATATTTATTAATGTTTATGTATTGGATATATAAAAAGAATAAAGTTGAATTTAACACGAGTATTAAGTTATAATTTTGGAATTTTATAGAAAAATCTTTGCTATAGAGTAACTTTCTCAAAAGCATCGAGTTTGTTGTTAGGCGAAGTTCGTATTTTCATGTTATTGAAAAAATTGTCTAAAAAGGAATTTTTGAATGATATATAGGTACATAACTCAATTGAAATATATATATTTCCTATAAAAACTTTCGAATTCGCACAAAATCATATACCTTAACTCCAAATCTCAATTTTAAGATTTGAAAACTTCTCGAAACTTCAAAATATATTTATATAGTTTTCAAAAAGTAAAGTTTAATAGATAACAACGAATTTATATATATAGTTGAATTAAATTTATTAAAAATTTTTAAGTGACATGTTTATACTATAAACTGTATAAATGCACTGAAAGTTTTAGATCTTAACTGTTCTATTTAGATCATGTTACTAATCCTTTAGTGAATTGGTCTTATATTTCTACTTTCTTACTTATTTATCTTGAGCACCCTTACTGTCTACCGAAGAGATTAGCTTCGATTTAACAATGCCTTTACTTGAAACATGTCGAGCGATTACAGGTGATAGGAAGTTCATCTATTTAATTGAACCATTCAACTTTAATTTGTTCTCATCTTCAGTTAATAACTTACGGTTTAAAAGAGATAAGTATTAACTAGTTTTATTGACGTTTTTATTTAACGTAAGAAAAAAAAATATATATATATATAAACTATATTATATTAGCAAATTAATAATTTATAGAATATCCAAAATTAGATAATGTGGCGATGACTTTTATGATAGTCATTTCAAGAGAAAATTGATTTTCCTAAGCCAATTACGTTGCTAATTTTATAAAAATAAATAGCATACAGGTTGTTGTAAATTAATTTTCAATGGATATACGTTATAATGATATCTATTGAATTGCTAATGATCTTTAAAGCTCAAATTTTCTCTCGTTTGGAAAATCGCATGGGAAATAGTCTTTCGCCTAATTATCTCAGAAGTAATATGCTAAATTTAGTTGTATATATTAAACTGTAAGATAATTTTGTGCCAACGGTGTTAAGTTTTAACCAAATGCTCTTAAATGATTTATTTTTAATAACATCATCTTTATTTTAAATATTAAATTTTTTCTAAAATAATGAGAGATTTATTACGTTTCGTACATACCATTTACTCATTGATAAAATAATATAATTTTTGTCACACAGAGAATACGAGATTTATAAAAATTCTTTTATATTACACAAAGTGATAAAGATCAGCTGAAGTGAAAGTTGCCAACGATAAAATATAAATTCCAATATGTTCTTATTTATCAGGATTATAAGAAGCAAAAAGGGGAAGAAAAAATATTACTTTTTTCTTGTAATCGGCTTCTCTGCATCGTGTAATCGACTTTTTCCTTGTTTTCCGATGTTCCATTTATTATCTTGATGTTCGTGAAGTCCTCTGTAATAAGCTAGTCGTTTCTTACATGCATCCACTAACTTTGGACCATTATCGTTTAGCCTTGTTTTCAATGCTACAAAAAGCTACAGTTTAGATCTTGTAATTATTAGGTGCTGTTTCATCTAGAACTGCTGTCGAACTCATTACAACTGAAAGATCAGATTAAAAAAAAGCTTGTTTTCCACACCAGGAAATAACGATGGAGAAGGTGTTCAGATATATTGCACTCATTTCTTGATATTTAGCTCGTTTTTTTCTTTGTTTTTCAAACGGAAATAGCCGACTTTATAAAGATTACTTCTCTCGAAACGAAGATAAATGTTCCGATATAATCTTATTTTTATGATAACCGATCCTTTCACTCTTTATGCGTAATTTTTAAATGAATAGAATACTGTAAAAATTTCTCGAGAGGACGGTAGTAGTATTCTTTAATGGACTTCGATAAAATTCTTCCCGGATATGCATACAGAAAGATTTATGAATCAGTTAAACAAATCTAATAATACAAAACCAGACAGAAATGCAAGTAAACATCAAGAAAATCGGAAAATATTCCTGTACAAATGAAGATATTAGTAAGAATGCATTGCAAAACATTGATATCGCATATAGCATTCGTTATTCGTTTTTTTTTTGGAGTCGTATCAGTTTAATATGCTTTAAAGGTATCGATAATGCGTCAAATACAAGTATAGATGCCAAAAAAGAAAAATGTTACGAGATAAAGTAAATCTCAAATCCCAAAAACATATACAAATCGTCTATATTGGCTGCCGGGCTAACCTTGATAACTCATGTTTCTTTGATAAGAAGTAAATCGTTGAAATAACAATACTTCGGTTACTATGGACATTTCCAAAACCACTAAAGTTTTAGAAATTTCTACTGGGAAAAAGATAAAATAAATAAAAATCGGATAAATCTAAACAGAAAGGAAAGAAAGGACAACAACATTTAACAGACAAAGTACGTTTAAATTTGTGTTTTCTTATTTTTGTTTGAATGGATCGGGTTTATAAAATTTAATAAAGGTACTTTGCGGATTAAAATGTACCATTATCGAATTATTTTTTTAAAATTTAAAAATCCATTTCAAAAATTTGATCGGATTTAATATTTTACTGAAACTTCATTTCTGCATAAAATTTTTAATGTTTGGGACAAAAGAATTTCCCTTCGTGCATGGCTCCATCTGTTGACAGTCGGTAGAAATTTAAAAATTATATGAGTCATTATTAATAGAAGAAAATCTGTACATTTGTAGTTTATGTGCCAAAAAAAGCGAAAAAATATTATAAAGCATATTTCTATTTTAAGAGCTACTGCAACCATCTGATGCGTGTTTTCTGATGAAAAATGTTGATTGTCTATAATAACTGTTAAATTATTAATAATGTTACTCTTATTTCTAATATATTTATAATACCACAGACATTACATGAATTATTTTTATTTTTAAATTTTTTTAGCTGAATATTAAACAGTTTATGAAAATTAAAATGCCAAAAAAATGTTTTTAAAACTTTTTATGGCATACTCAAATTTTCTTTTCTGAAATTCCGAAGAAAAAAATTGCTGTTTTATTTTATTGTCAAAATTTTTGAATATAAAATAAAAATTTATATTAAAAAAATCCCCAAAAAAAAACTCGAAAATAAATTAGTAAAATTTTGATATTTTCCAAAGAATAAAATAATAAATTGGTTATTTATATACGGAAGACTAAAAGACGAAAATATAAGCAAGTTTTACATTAGTAATCAATAAGTGATGCTTCATTAGAAACCATTGAAGACTGTTGTCAGAGTTACAGCTGGAATCAATATATTTGAATCCATTAAAATTCATCCATTAATAAATTCAACATGTCCGTTAGAATCCATATTAAAGATGCTATTTAATAAATGCAAATTTACGGAATATATTTTCCGTAAATTTAATTTAGAAAATCTTAATGAATAGAATACGGTTTCGAATCCCGAAGATTGTGGGTTCGAAACCCTACGCTGTTTATTTAATAACGGAAACTTTTAATACTTGTAAATATACAAAAAAACACGGGTTATAACCGGAACAACATTTTTAATAATAAGAAATCTCTTTTAAACTTTAAGAGATACCGAGAAAATTTCCATAAAATTCAGAAAAATCTCTTTTCGCATGATAATAATTAAAATTTGCTTTCGCTTCAGCTAATTCACTTACACAACAATTCAGAAAAATTCTTAACTCTTTAATAAATATCCACTTGTACGAAGATTTACAAGTTTAAATCCCATTATTAACTTTCTATAATGATTTAGCATATTAAATTATGAGTAATATATTTATTTTATAAATATAAAATATTATAATAGTTATATTTAATGAAGATTCGGATCAATTTTTATAGAACTATTTATTAAAAAAAGATTATGGTCCAGAAAATTTATGACATTATTATTTATTTGATCATTAAAAATTACGAGATTCGAAAATTATTTTTAATAAATTTTGACAAATAAAAATGAAATAGGTTTTTCCATGAAGTTATTGGTCTTTAAGATAATAATAATAATAAAAATAAATAAAAAATCCAATTAAAGATAATAACAAACAGTAGTTCAAAACGAAACGTAAAAATGACAATTTGGGAAAAGAAATTTCTCTCTCTCCTTTTACGGTATAAATAAATGTAAAGCAATTATAAATAAAATTTAATATTAATATTTTATTTGTAGTTGTTTCTCGAACTATAATTCGCTTCCGAGTTATACAAAAAAATATTAAAAACTAATTATGAATTTAAAAATAATTCGAGTAAACAAATATGGGAAAAATAATTAATTTTCAAAAATGCATCATTTATATTCTTTTGAGAATGATAATTTTTTTCTTAATTACAATAACGAATCAAAAGAAAAATTTTTGCGAATTTATCATTTAAATGCACGTTCGGTTTTCCTTTAGATAAAATTTTCAAAAAAATATGGGAAAAATAATTAATTTTCAAAAATGCATCATTTATATTCTTTTGAGAATGATAATTTTTTTTCTTAATTACAATAACGAATCAAAAGAAAATTTTTTGCGAATTTATCATTTAAATGCACGTTCGGTTTTCCTTTAGATAAAATTTTCAAAATTTGCACTTCATTTTTGCCTTTTGGTGTAAGAGTATAATTTATCCTTCATTAAATGCGTTAAAAATACTATAACACTTTTGATTTTAAAGCTTTATTTCTATTATAAAAGAGAATTATAATAAGACGAATAGCGACGAGGAATATATTATTTTAAGGAACCATTAACCCAACTTTTATGTTTTACAGAAAGATATAAAGCAAGATTAAATAACTATATAAATCATTAAACTATCTTAACTGGTTATTTTTTTTACATCCGTAATGTTATTTTTACTAAGAAAAAAAGGGAAAAAAATTCTATTATCCGTGTAAAATCTTAGTAAGATGATTTAAATTCTGTGACATCAAGAATTATTACTCGATACACTTCGATGAACGTCGTTAGCTTACTCTAGTTGTTATGAGTTTTTAATTCAGAAATATAAAAATGTTTTATGTCGGAAATAATCGAAAAAAACGAATGAGATAATGTTGCAGAAAGAAAATTATTTTAGTTTACGAAATAGAAATGATTTCTTATAACAAATAAATTTATTTTTTATAAAATTTTAAGTTAATGAGTTTACATATAACGTTCTAATATATTTTTAATATTTAATATATATGCATGTGTTTGTATACGCATTTCTATTTTTATTTATTTATTTATTGGATTTTTAATAATTACGTAAGGATACGACATGGGCAAACAAATCACAGATTTTGATGACTGTATCTAAATATAGAAAATTGCAATCTGTAAAGTACACATGTCAGATTCACTTGTCAAACATATTTCTCATCAGGATTTTATAAAGACGTTTCAGATATTGCAGCAGTACAAGATTTCGTCGCCATCTTTCGAGTAAAATACACACTGTTTTATTGATTTTTAATTAATAAAACAGTTCTTAAAATATTTACAGTTTTCGTAATAAACTTGGAAATCGAATATGTTTACCCGTTAAAATCAAGAGTATTCTGTTTCTTAATATTTTATTTGGTTTAAATGCAATCCTTTTAAATATAACACAGTGTGTTTAAAATACACGTAAAAAATATTTGTTTATAAAGTAATTTGCAAGTGACATTGTTGAGAATTATTTTAGTAATTTTTTTTTAAATTATCTGTAAATTATTAAATAGAATTATTTTTAAGCAGTTTTAACTGGAGCATAGAATAAGTAAAACTAAAGTTGACACTCTGCAGATATGTAATATGAGAAGATAATCTAGAAAAAATGTGGTCAATTTGAAACCATTTTTACAAAAATATTTTTTTCAAATGTCGAATTCGTAAAATTTTGAACGGCCGCCATTTTGAAATTGAATCTCAAAATCAAGCTATACTCTTAATAAAAAAAACTATTTTCTAAAATGTGAATACTTCTAATGTTTGTTCTTGAGATATTTCGCGAATAATATCAAGTTTGGGAGAAAAATCTGTATCTTTAAGTAACTAATAAAATATAAATGATAACTTTGTTTAGGTTATGAGTTGCCATTTCAGGAATTTTAGAAACATGTCCAATAACTAAATTATTGTAAAATTTTAAACATGATTGATGTTAGAGACTAGTGAAGGATTCTTAACTTCATCATACTTTATAATAAAGCAGGGATTATTTTGAAATATAGATCCTAACAAAATTATAATTAATTATAATTACCAATTTCAAAATATCTTATGTAAAATGTATTTCCTCAGTCGACTGAATTGTTAATTATAGTATTTAGAAATAAGATTATTTTCTAAAAGTTTTCTCTAATCTTAGAATATTTTAAAGAAAAATCGTCAAAATTAAGAAAGTTTTGTTTTTCTAAGTCGATATGCATTTTGAAAACTGAATATTTTCAGGAAGAATCTTTTCAGAAAAATAAATCAACATAAACTTGAATATTTTAAAAGTTCTTGATTAATATGCAAAATTTACATAAGTTCCGATGCTAATAATGTTTTAAGGTGAAAAAATTCTTAGAAAATAATTCCAAAAATGGAATATTGACAGTTATCGAAGGTATATTGTACTAATATTTTTTATAAACCATGGTATCTGTCCTTTGTTAATCATAGAATCATAAAATCATAACTCATTAAAATAAGGAAAGAAGTTTAAAAAGAAGGTAACCAGGAGAAATCTTCGGAAATGAGTAAAAAAAGAAAATATAATTTAAGTTTTTTTTAAAAAAAGTTTGAAGTTAATATTAAATATATCTTATAGTTAAAAGATATTCATGAAGGAATTAAAGGATTAGAGAAAATATTCTTTTCGAGTTAGTTATTTGTATAAAAACAAAGAAAATAAAAACCAATTTTATTTTTAAAAAATTAATTGGTGCAGTTTTGAAAGGAAAAATTTTTCTTTTCGCTTTTAAAATCGCATTATTTTGATTATTATGGAAATCATTCATAATTTTTCAGTTATTTATGAAATTTGAAATAAAAATGCTAAAAATGACAGAAAACAATTGTTATATTTTTAATCATAAATTATTTTAATATACTGTATATAGATAAAATTAAAAAAAATATGTTGTGATTTAATTTATAACATTATAAAAGCGTCAAATTCGAAAAAAAGAGAGAAAATCTAAATATATCTGTTATATTTAAACGACTGAATGTCAAAATTAAGCTTAAATCATTGAAAATATTTATAAATATATTTCGTTTCCAATGAAAATAAAAATTGTTCATTAGTACAGTACATTCGTTCAAGACTTTTATCAAATTATTCACTTTGATTGTACTTGTTTACGTATGGTTTATTCTAAATCTCTGTTATTGGTGGAAATAAACTGTAATTCACTTATTCCTGTTAAAAATGTTATTCTAGGAAAAATGTGAACATTGTTTATATATCTTGAAAATTAAATTTAAAACTTTATTCCAAAAACTTATAATAATTATTGTCATAATATAAAATGTAGATTGTATGCTTAATTCTTCAATTCAAAATATATAAATATTGTTCAGATCAAATAATCATACTTCATTTTCTTTTTCATTCTTTTTTTAGGTCCTAATATACTAAATCTTTATTTTTTGACAATAATAAGTAATACATTATTTTAAAATGTCATGATACGATTTTAAAAAGTATATATTTTTTCAACATATACATAGAAGAGAGATATTGTGCGGCGTGATTTAGTATAAAAATCATTAACTTAGAAACTTATTGCCATAAAAAATTATTGTTCAACCATCAAAATTTTACAAAAATAACATTTTACTCTTTTAAAAATATACTACTTTTGAGTTGTTTACTGAATACACGCTACATCAGGACTGTCCAACCCGCGGCCCAGCACTATAATGAATGCGGCCCACTTCCTTAAAATATTGAGATTTTTATGCACTTATTTTTTTATCTTTTTTAAATTCGCCCGGCATTGTAATACTTTTTAATAAAAAGTGTTACAATATCGCATCATCATCAAATATCCCACTAATAAAGAAAAAGAAATTTGTTTTATTTTTGTATTAAAAATAATCAATTTAATGAAGTTTTTATTACTTAAATACTTATCTACATTTCTTATTTCCATTTTCTAAAATATTTCTTATTTTATTGATTAAAATCTCTTGATCTGTTCAATGATTTTTTAAAAAATTCTGAACGAATAGAAGTTAAAGATTATTATGCTATGACATTTTTCCTTATTTGTCATGATGGATATCATATATAGTATATTATTTACTAACTTTTTTGCTCAACAACTATCATTGAATTAGTATATTTTATGTGCGGCCCGAGACAATTTTTTTCTTCGAATGCGGCCCAAGGAAGCTTAAAAGATTGGACACCCCTGCTCTTTATCATCATTTTTACTACATTTATTTATTTCGATTATCAAGAAATTGATAATGAAAATTGTTCCGTCGTCAGTGATAAAGAAAATGTCTGAGTAAAGCCTACGTAATATCAATAGTATAATATTTGAAGTTTGAAACAAATTGAATTTAAACTACTATTTTAACTGACTACTATTTTCAAGAGGATGAAGTAAAAACGAGTACCAAGATGTGATAGCATCTCATTTAGAAGTGGTTCATAATATGATTTTGTTAATATGGGTACATCACGCTTATGAAAAAAGCTCCAGAATACAACATTGTACTGAATCTTGTATATTTTTAAGCATCACATATGTATTTATTATACGTTGTTAATCGAAATGATTGGTAAATGCTATAAATACTTGATTAAAAAAATTTCTTATAAGATTTATATGCATTATTATTATCAAAATTTAACTAAATTAGGAATTCTCTGAGGAAATACTAGAAAGAATTGATGATTTCATCTTCTTTCGTTAGCAATTTTATATAATAAACATATTTTATCATACTTCCAAATTATCTTTGCGTTAAATAGAATAATAAATTAAATGTAAGTTGGATTAATGTTATACCATTAATTTTTCAATTTATATTAATTTATAATTTTCTTATTTTCATTTAATACAAATTTTTTAATTAATCGAAAATATTTTAAATTTGTTATAAGATTCAAAATACCGTATAATAGTTTAAACATTTAAATGTAAATTATAACCGTAGTTTTCTCACATTTTTCGATGGATTAATAATCCAAATTATGCACTCTTAATGTAGATAAATAGTTATTTGATGGAAATTTCAAGTATCTTTAAAATCTGTCATGGTTTAGCCATTACTCTGTCATTTTCCCAATTGAACAATCACTTACCTTTTTAATAAATAAATGATGACATTAAGGGTCTTGATGCAAAAATTAGCACGAACTATACGTCACTACCTAAAGTTTAATAGACAGCTACCGAGGTTTAAAATTGGTGGCTGTCTAGCTGATGACTAGAAACCCACCAAGGACATTCATCAAGAGGAAAACTATTGACCTCCAGGTGAAAGTCTTCATCTTTAGAAACATCTTTCATTATTAGAATTTTCAAAATTGCCTATTTTTGAAAATGTTTTGTTTAAACAAAAGGAATTTTTATAAATATTATCCTAAATTACAAAGAATAGTTTAGAATGATCATAAATATAACACGTTTCGGCACCGACTGTACTTTATGGGGATATCAATATGCATTGTCTACTTTAAGATGATTTAATTTTAAAATTTAAATTGGAATCGTTTATTTTTAAATGCCGAGAATTTTCTTGAGAATTTAATATTATAAAATATTAAAAGAGAGATTTTCTAGTAAAAAAAATAATTTTAATTTGTTAAGAAAAAACAGATTAAAAAGTCGAAAGACAAGGTGTCTTTTTGTTTAATATTCCGGTGAACATATTAAATTATATTTTGTTTTAATATACCAGTAAAATATAAAATATATAATAAATAAAACATTCATTTTTCCCGATAAACACAATTTTTTTCTAATTTTAATTTAGTAGAATATAGTTTACAATATAAATAATTAAAGATGAGAGAAAAAAGAAAAGACTACGAAACAATTAATGTTTTATCATCTTTACAAAGAAGAAAAATTATTTCTCATTATTGAGATAAAAAAGAAATAAAATTTATACTGCACTAGCTGCGGAAATATTCAAATGAAATTAATTTACGAAATAGGAATTATATTTTATTTTCTTAAATCAACACAAAATAATTTTTAAAATCTATACTTAATCGTCTTAATAGCTATAGAAATACAGTACAGTGATACCTCGGATTACGAACGTCTCGGTTCACATACATTATTTATAATTTTCTACTATACTTAAAAATTTGTTTTTTGATTAATTTTAAAATATTTTATATTTTAAGAATTTCAAATTTTATTTTGTAAATATAGTTTATCAGTTTTTCTTTAATTAAAAATGCATTTAGCATGTGTTGTTTGAAAAAATTGCACAAGATTTAAATTATGTAAGTTGGATTATGTATAATGCTATATTGACCTTGAAAACTTTTCTACATTTATTGTATATTTTATTACTTTTTAAATGTGTGTATATATATATATATAGGTATATATGTTTATATTTTATAATATGTAAAGTGCGTGCACATTTTATTTATTTTTTAATAATTATCAATTTATACATTTTCTTGTAATTTTGCACATCAAATGTAAATGAAATTACATTTTATTCATTGTATATACAATACTTTCATATTTAGTAATTTATATGTATATGCCAAATTTATTTATTTTAATTATTAAATAAATGAAAATAGAAAATTTGCACACACTAAAAGTTAGAAAATAACTTTAAACTAATACCAAGTAATTGAAACAAATTACACACTAGAAAAATGCTAAATAATATGAACTGTTGCTTTTAATTCTAGTTATTAAATCTAGTAATTAGCAACTATGCAAAGAATAAGAATTGAATATGGACATTAATATAGTTTAGAAGATTTTTATAAAACAAAATACTGTAATTAAATTATCATGTTGTTAATGCTGAAAAATAAATGCTGTAGATACAGTATATTTTATAAATAAAATATGCATTATGATCTTGCAATAATGTTGGTTTGTAACTTATAATTTAAAATATACAAATTTTTTGTTATAAATATGAACTTAGTTTTTTTTATTAAAAAATTATAAGCTTAATATATATTTAAAATACTTTGTTATTAGATTTTATTTCAATATTGTTTATTGCAGTGAAACCTTAGTTATTCAAGAAGAATGAAATGGGTAACTAAGAGTTACCACTCGGTCATCCGGCTTACTAACACTCGTGGGGTCAACCAGAGTACTGAAAAATGAGGTTCAACGCGCTGGGTACGGGCCCTTCTGAAAAACTGGAGGTGTAGAATCGTATTCTCCAAAGCGATAAACGAATGCTTTAGCACGCGCCAAGCAGTGATTTTTGAAAAACTGGAAGTAATTAATCCAGGAATTGAACCTGGATCCTCTAGAATGGAAACCACGCCTCCATCGCGACCATCTGGCCGATTATTTATGATTATTAAGAGGCGGACGCGTTTCAGGTCCTACTCTAAGTTGCCAATAATTATCAAATGATCTTCATTTTCAATTTTACACTGATTTCTATTTTCTTCAGATACTAAATAACAGAGTTAATCAAAGTATCTATAATGGGCAGCATCCAAGTTGTGTGACGATCGTCACAGATCGTCATACGAAAAATGGGGTTCGAGTTGAGCTCAGACTCCTGAAAAAAATCTGGAGATGAGAATTGAACCAGATTCTGCAGAATGGAAGTGCAACTCATTTCCATACAGCAATTCGGCCTATTTCATGGAGGTTTAAGCCAGACTATAGAGGACTAAGTCGAGACGAATTGGATCTTTTATATAAAGTTTAGAACCAGGGTGCTCGCGAAGCAATTTTTTAATGCCCATCGTTCAAATATCTGAAATCTAAATTTTAGATATTTGAACAATAAACACTCGTAGTTATAATGAATAATTTTAGTAAAAATTCTTAACAATTGCGTAATTTGATTTTATCTTCGCCATTTTAACAATTGTACGAATTGTACAATTAAACTTTTGACAAAAACAATCTTAACGACATCTACATAACACTAGATGACGGGTTGTGGTTCGATATTCGTCGGTTCTCTCACACTTCGCACTATGTCGGTTCGATATTACTCTGTTTCCTCACTTTTGTGGTTCTTTATTCCAACTGACGTCAGATTGAGTCGCACTGAGTTCGCACGATCTAAACTATAGGTATCGGCATCGTACTTGGCGCAGCTAGAAATATTATTGTGCCAAGCTTTTCGTAATACTGCAGCAAATCGAAAAAAATCAAATGTGGTCTTTAGACACAAGTTTCTTTTAGCATAAAGTTTCTTTCATCATCTATTAGTAAATTGATAGTAGTCCAGATACGTAACACTTTCGCACGCTTCGGTGCCAAGCAAGATGCCGATACCTATATCTCACGAGTAGGGTTGACTTCTAATCGCATGCGCAGTGGTTCAAACTTCTTCAATGGCGCCCAATTTATGCAAATATGAAGCGTGCTTCAATACATCAATATAATCATAGTTTCTTGTATCATTT
>AYEL01078035.1:0-19540 GCA_000484575.1 Olivierus martensii
GACTAGTTACAGTTTTGTTTTCAGAGTTCGCTATGGCTGCTTCTACAAGTCGTAAGCGTTTTCGCCAGTTATATGAAGACGAAATAGAAGATGCTAAGCACGGTGCAGTGCATATCCCCACCAAATTCCGGTGCAACGCGTACCCCCACCAAACTCTTCCCGTACCCCTGGGGGTACGCGTACCACACTTTGGGAAACACTGGCCTAGATGAATCAATTTTCGACTACTAGAGACATCTGATGCCGCATATAGTGAACTATTGTCTGTCCCCAGTATCCTCGTATACTCTATCCAGCCGCTGCGTGCTACCGAACTCCCGCATTTCTGAAATATGCCCTCCTAGTAAAAAAGTTGCCGACCGCTGGTTTAGAGCTATGAGATTCGGTTTGGTTATTTATATTGAAAACTGAAACATTTCGTGCGACCAATCAGGCCGAAACTATCGGAAAGTAAATATTAAGAAACAAAATACAGACAATAAAGTACATAATCCTAAAACGCACAAAAAACAAACCTTTCGTGATTTGCTTGTTTCTTCAAGTTTATGACAACTGTAATAATTACAGGATAAGTGAAGCATCGATGTATATAAGTGAAGTTAAATCAATGAGACCAAAGTCGATGGCAAACACAAATAGACCTTTCATTGTGTCTTTTACACCAAACTTATAAAAATTCATTTGCTTTAACTATAATTTTTATTTCTCTATATCAAGAATAATAATAATTTTTCGGCCAAAAAATTTAGATAAAAATTTATTTGCGATTAGGTTTTTTTGTTAACATAAGACGCCACTATCTAGAGTATTTATTTATTTATTTTTCATATTTTACGCCCCTTTCCAATCAGGATGATTACTAAGGGGCGGGGCCAGTTCCAACCACAGACTACACCCATACCTGTGGAGGGGGCCGGATGATGAAGGATGGGGATTGCCGGGTAGGGCCTAGCACCCGAAAAAACTTTTCAGGAGAAACCAGACCCGGGACGCGAACCCGGGTCCTCCTGCGTGGTACGCCAGCAGCGTTACTATGCAGCCATTCGGCCGCCTAATCTAGAGTATTATACTGTGGGGTGAAATAGGCCTGACATAGACTACTCATTCCTGCAGAAGACAGAAATTGATGGGCCAGGTCCACGGAATTGAATAGTCTATTATAAAACGTCCTTGGCCAGGTCTGAATTCCATGAATAAACTTTCCGAAGAGTAGGATCTGAAATTGAACCAGGATTCAATTAGGCCGATGTATATAGGATAGCATTCGTCCCGGATTTTGATACATTGTCCTTCATCAGTACATTCTCGGATTCTAAAATCCATCCGGTTTTCAAGATGCAAAGTTTTTATTTTTTGAAATTTCCTTGCAATACTCGTGTAAGTTTTTATTTTTTAATTTCCTCGTACCGGTTGGATTGCCGCATAGAAACGCTTTACGATTACGTTAAGTTTTAGTTAAGCCATCGAATCGCACAAGGGATGTTTGGTGGCGACTGAAGAAGAGTCTGTTACAAGCTGGAGAGATCCGCATGACTTCTCCATAAGAAGTTCCTGGATTTAGGTTTTCATCTGGATGATTCAAAAACATCAGTTTTTTCCACGCAATCGAAAATAATGTTTTCAGGACTCATGATGGATTTAAAAATTAAAATATCGTTAAAATATTTCCAAGGAAAACATTTATTTCTGAAAATACAGTAAATCCCTTCTTTTTAATACCGCTTCCCAATTGTTTTCTGTTTACTGTTTACAACTTCTTGTGGCATTACTTTCGTTTTGATAAACCAGTTTTATATATACAGGGGGATTTAAAAAGGTTATGCCAAAGTTTACAGACTTATAAAAGGATAAAATTCTGAATAAAAAAGTCTAGTTGCGTTTTTTGATTTAAGGTTCCATTTAAAATATATAACGCGTGAAAGTTTTCTGATGTCATTTCCGTTTTGCTACATGTGAGACAAGAAGCATTGAAGAATTAAATACAGGAATACTTCGATTATCGAGGTTATTGTTGCTACGAAAAATACCGCAATAATCGAATCTGCGATAATCGGGATAAATGATGCGTGTAAAATGGATGATCATTGGCAAGGATTTTTCAAATCTATTAATTAAATTTTATATATGAGTAAAAAAGAAATGTGTTAAACGTACTAATCTTCTAAGCTAAAGTGACTAGATATTTTATGTTGAAATGCGGGACTTGCCCAAATAAAAATTTAAAAAAAATCGCTTTAAGGCGGATTCCCACTTGAGCTGCGCCGCCGCGGGCTGATGAGTCGCAAACGCCGATATGCCCAATATTCGTTCCCATTCAATTAAGCGTTTGCGGAAACAACTGACGACATCACCCAATAGTCGGTAAGAATAGGAATACGTCAACCACCAATCACCGCCATTATATAATTCGTTTAGTACTAAGCACTTATCTGATTGGCTAGTCTCTGCAGCTAGTCACTGTATAGAAGCGCAGACGTTGGGAGCTAGCAACGTCTACGTTTCTAACAAGTGGCCGCAAGGTCAAGTTCCGTTGCTTTGGAAACGAGCTCCTTTCTGCGTTTGCTGCAGACTTCACCCCAAGTGGGAGCCCGGCTTAACACGTTTGTGAGGATACCATTTTCTTAGTTTATTTAGTTGTGAATCATTAAAATGTCTTGGATCCATCTTTTTACGCATTAATAATATAAAAATTACAAAAAAACACATTAAGAAAAATAATTAAAAATATTCTTCTCATAAAAAATTAACTACACAGAAAATAACAGTCTCAATAAAAAATATCAAAAATGACTATATAAATACAACCATCAATACAACAAATAATAATAAATAATTGTATTATTTATATGTATACAGGGTGCGTTCACAAAGTTTCAACACTGGTCTGAGAATACAAAATTTATGAAACATTTTTGTACAGTGAACTGTCTTCGAAATATGACCCTTGGGCAACAACACACCGCTGCCAGCGTTTTTTCCATTGTTCATAGGCTCCCTGAAAGTCTTCGCGCGCAAGGCTGTGAAGGGACCTCGTCGAAGCTGCCTGGACCGCTGGAATTGTGTCGAATCGCTTCCCTTTTAGGTCTTTCTTGATCCGGGGAACAAAAAAAGTCACTGGGAGCGAGGTCGGGGCTGTAGGGGATGCGGCAGTGTTGCCACGTTGAACTTAGCCAAAACTTTGGCGGCGGCGAGCGACGTGTGAGAGGGCGCATTGTCGTGGTGAACAACCCAATCGTCTTTGATGTTGAACAGAATACAGTACAGCTAATCGAATTGGTCTTGTGCACGTGTTCATTCTTGCTTTATAAAATATTATTTAGTTTTAGAATAACAAAGCTTGTATTATCCACCACTACTCATCACTATATGATTGTATCTTTCTTCCAAAAGTGTTAAATTAAACATTATATTTATCAAAATCATAGATTTGATCGAAATAGATGAAACAACCTTTCTCCATCTTGAAATAAACTTTTTGTTTCGACGTATTTGATTGGGAGGCAACTGACGCTCGTGCGGTCGGTTAGCTGACACCCCACACTACCTCACGCTGTCGGTGGAACAGGTATGCCCGCGCGCCCCTACTCAGGAAAAAATCAGTCTTGAAACTTTGTGAACGCACTCTGTATTTTTGCAGAGTGAAATTTTTAATAAATTTTCATTACTTGAAATAATATAAAATTCTTCATAGGAATTGGAAAAATTGCACTTAACTTGTAATATTGCTTTCAACTTTTCTGTGTTCAGTTACGTTTTTCTGAAATCTAAAACTTATCAATCATGAAAAAACGTTCCATAGCATCATTAGCGCCTGGCCAGCATAATGCAAATTCAATTACGTATTTTCTTAATATTCTTGAATAATATGTTGTTCGTATTAAAGTGATTAAATTTTTCTATCTACCTCACATTGATGACCTACAGTGAATGGTAGATACTGCATATACATACTTTCTTTTAATTTGAATTTTAAATTGGCTATTTTTGTAATAATCTCCACAACAGTATTTTTATCATCTTCAATACTTGTCACAAGTAGAAACATTTATTGCCAGTTAATAACAATAGCGTCATTTAGTATGAAGTAGAGGAAATAGCAACTTTGTGTCATTGCGAAAATGTTAAAAAGGTTAAATGTGTAATCCGGGACAGTTTTCATTGCGGGTCAAACAACTCAAATCCGGGACAGTCCCACATAATCCGGGACATCTGGTCACTTTATTCTAAGCTGATCACTCTACGTTTCTTCTTGATAGCTGTAGACTTGATATCATCTTTATTTCTTTTAGCATTCAGTGTAGGAGTAAATTAGAAGAGAAATAAATATCCACATATATTTTCGGACAAAGTCGGACAGTTACTGATGAGTGATGAGCAGGCGCTCGTCACTCATCAGTAACTGTCCGATAAAAAACGAAGCACTACAACCTACAAGAGCGTTACCTGGAGAATGGCAATTCGAACTAAATATAATTCTGATTGCATATGTAGCTGAATGGGTTACATCTCGCGGCTGCAATAATTCGAATTTGGAGCGCAATAATTTTGGTATCAAATTATAAACCGTGATAATTGAGATATTCCTGTACTAATATTAAGTTTATTGGCTTAAATTAACAAATTCGTAAAATCATGCAAATTTAAATTAATAATAATAGATGAAATGTTCGATATTTGCAAAAATAACTCTGGACGGATATCTGCGTTGCGAAAAAGTTCTGTACAAACGTTCTAATGCAAATTTAATTAAATTAATAATAATAGATGAAATGTTCGATTTTTGCAAAAATAACTCTGGACGGATATCTGCGTTGCGAAAAAGTTCTGTACAAACGTTCTGCCACTCTATTATTCCAACTGGTGCGTCTATAAATGAAGTGCATTTCTGCCAATTCTGCATAAGAATAGTGATCCGTAACACTCAAAAAGATTTTAATAAGCAATATACAACTACCAAACGAGAAAGAGTTTGCAATTTAACATTCGAAAATGAATGCTGCATTTGTAAAACAATTACGTTTCATTTAAATAATCGGTCGCTAATTTAATAAACAATCTGTTCTCGATGCTCCAAATTTTTAAGGGTAGTTTTTAAATAGTTAAAATTTATAGATGATTTTAAAAATTGAAATAAACATATTTTAAAGATAATTTTTGACTGAACCGGAAATGACGTCACAAAACTTTCATGCTTTATATCTTAAATGGAGCCTCAAATCAAAAACACGACAATTTTTTCACTCGGAATTTTATCCTCTACAAGTCTGTAAATTTTGGCACAATCTTTTTGAATCATCCTGTACAGTTTTGTTTTTCATTATGTAGTTAATCTTTTTGAATCATCTTGTACAGTTTTGTTTTTCATTATGTAGTTAACGCCACTTCCACCTGATGGATACTAAGCGGCGGGGTATATCCATGCCCATTACGGCTCGCTCACACTTCTGAAGGGGTTAGCCGTTAGATAAAGAATGGGGGTTCAACGAACTAGGCTCGGACACCATGAAAAACTGGAGATGTGGACCCGGACACCAGATCCTCCAAGGGTGGAAGTACAGCATGCTTCCACCAAGCCATCCGACTGACAGTTTTACAATTAAAGCATCTTCAGGCAAAGTGAGGACATTGTGTCACTCTGTCTGCAAGAATACGTGAGAAATTGCTTTCATTTTTATATATATCCATTAGCTGCATATGGGATTGTAGGAGTTATGCAAATGAAATATTCATATTAATTGCAGCGCCAATATCCATCTTTGCAATAATTTTTGGAAACTAATTACAGAATATTATTGCGAAAATTTATCATATTCTAAAAATTTATTCACTAAATTTCGTCCAATTTCGGCTACTGCTCTAAATAGAGATACTTTTATTATAATCACATTGAATTGATTATTAGTTTTATTAATTTTAAATTCAAAATTATCATACGAAAATAGTAAACTAGCGTCTTTGCGATAATTTTTGGAAACTAATTACAGAATATTATTGCGAAAATTTATCATGTTCTAAAAATTTATTCACTAAATTTCGTCCAATTTCGGCTACTGCTCTAAATAGAGATACTTTTACTATAATCACCCTGTATTGATTATTAGTTTTATTAATTTTAAATTCAAAATTATCATACGAAAATAGTAAACTAGATTTAGATATATAATATTGGTGAAGATTGTTAAAAATTTGTTTACTATAAGTCCTAGAATAAATTCTTGATGTGTTTCGAAATTATTGATTCAGTCAAATTACAAATTAGTTTTATTGGTTTATATTAAACTGTGACTACTTAAAGTATTTTAAATCTGCATCTTTACAAAAATAAGTTTTAACATAGATTATAATCTAAAAAATAAATTACAATTATTTTAAGCAAGTGATAATTCGTGAGAAACTCTATATTTTTATGTTAAGTTGTGATAGTTTTCCTAACAATTTCTTTTACTACTATAATATAGTTTTAGTAGTTATAATCAAGGACTTCCAGAGAAAATGCAAGGACCGAGAGCAACTAATATATTTGAGTCCTTTCAAAAAAAAAATTGACAAATATACAGTGGTAAGTGTGCAAGAAAAACGAAAACATTGATAGAGAAATTCAGATTTTGACAAACACTGAAGCTCGAGTAGTATAAAAATATATAAATATATTTTTTTCTAATATATTGAGTTATAAATTGAGGCCTCTAAAATCGTGAGGCCCGGGGCAGCCGCCTTTCTCTGATAGTCATTAGTTATAACTATACGATATTTAGGTCTAATATATTGTATGATATTTAATTTCTTAATTGATGATTTCTGAACATCTTTTAGTAATATTAAATAATTACTGATGATAAATTACTGCATTAAATATTAAATGTATACCCTATTGAAATCATTAATTTATAAATTACTCATCCTTATCAAATTTTATGTAAAAAATATTTTATTTCTGATCACGTGTTTTGGAGATCCTCCAAAACATTATCGAAGATCATGTGTTCCACGTGATAGGTAGTGTTTGTGTTACGGGTAATTTGTTATAGTTTTGTTACTATAGCGACCAGAGAAATGTATACAATATCAAGCACGGCGTAGCATTCCTGTTTTACTTCGATACCATCAAATATGTCTGACGAAGAATATGACTGGGTGTTCGAATCTTTAGTTGGGTTTCTTAAAGGGCCGATATGGAATGCACCTATAATGACTTTTATCGAGGAGAAGTCTGTAGGTGAGTAAAAAAATCTAATTCAATTTAAGAGAAATTAATTGATAAACTGATTCTAATTTCTTTTGTGAAAGACATTCCATCTGGTCTCATAAAATATAAAAATATGCAGAATTTATTACATTGCATAATTTTTATTTAAAGCTTAACTGGTTAATAAATCTCCTAAAACAAATTCCAATAAACGAATAAATATATTGAATTTTAAAAATTAAAATTTATAAAATTCAATATATTAATATTATACATTTAATGGTAATAAATTAATTTAAATTCTTAATTTTACAAGAACAAATTTAATTTGAATAAAATTGATTTTTTCGATTTTATCACTTTATTAAAAAAATTCAGATTATTGATCGGTTCAGATTTAAAAGTTTTTATTTTAAGTATTAAATAAAATTATTTCCTTAAATTAATTTATTTTGTTCTTTAAAAAAAAAAAATGAGATTGTAATTAAGCTTTTAGAAAATTAAATATAATTTAAATATATTTTAATGATAAGTGATTTTTCACAATTTTCAATTTTATGAAATCAAAATCTCGAAAATAATTTAAGCAAAGAATTAAAAATGTCTGAATTTAACTAAGATTTGTAATATTTATAAACTTAAAATCCTGAATGGAAATGTTTCTTAATATTATGATGGTATGCGAAATTATTCCATGAAAGTGCTAATAATATTTCATAGAAAGTTTATGATCTAAATCATTCTGTATAAATCTCTCTATACATAAAAATATTTCTGTTTTGCATTAAATTCCTCTTATCGTCACTAATGCTAAATATACAGTAATTAAATTTATAAATTGCAAATTAACATTGGCATGTTAAATATCTTGAAAATATTTAATGTATTCTATAATTTAAAGATACAGTAATAGATTTTATAATAAAAAAAACTACCTAAAAAACAGTAAATAGGTTACACTATCGATCTAAACAAAAGCATTTTTATTTTTTTTTTCCAGTTTTCGAACCCGAACAGGAAATCGAAGAAGAGTACCAGAAAATATATGAAGAATATAAAAATATGGTGAATGTCTGAAAAATTAAAAACTATAAATCGATATATTTGATTGAAAAGAAGTATTAGAATAAAATTAATTACTTTAATACTTATTTTAAAGCTTACTTAATTTATGAGTTAATTAAAAAATTTATTTTGTTTTTTTAGGTTGATTTTATGTTAGGCAGCCATATGGAAGATTTGGGTATTACAGCTGAACAATTTGACAATGCCTGCGGAAAAACGAACAAAAATATTCATTCTCAGTTTCATCAGGTTTGAATTTTTCTTTTCTTTTTATAATAATACAGTACTGAATCTCTTATCCGGCAAATTTTCAGATTTAAGGCTTCTGAATTTCAGAAAAAGGAAAAAGTATAATATGTATAGCATGAATAATAAAATAAATATTAAGATATGCTTTTACATATTATACAAAATAATATATATACTATGAATGTAATGAGAATAATAAAATAAATATTAAGATATGCTTTTACATATTATACAAAATAATATATATACTATACTCAGGTATTTATTAATATAATCTCATTTTAAAATTATAACCATATTGATATTTTGAAAAAATTCAGCAATTTAAAACTATCGAAGATATCGTACCTTTGTCAAGTGTAGTAGTGAAATGCCGGATATAAGATATGCTGTTTTTATATCTTAAAGTATGTTCATAAATTGAAGCACTTAAATTATCAAAATCGAATAAGGAAAATCATTAATAATTTTAATATTTTAATTGAAATATGTAACCTTTTTAATTTTTAATCAAAAGAGTCTTTAAAATATTTTCTTATAAAGTAGTAAAATTAATTTAAAACTATAAAACGGCACAATTTTCCTTTGATAAAAAATATATACTGTATATATAACGATCATAGTAATGGAATTTAGCAATATTTATAAATTTTCTCAGGATCTAAAGTAGATAGAGATTTATTTCATTGGTCATCCGATTACTAGATACCTAGATATAAACAAATATTGATAAATTTTCTTATAAATACATAATTAAATCTCCATATTCATAGTTTTATAATATTAAAAAGTAAAATTATGCTTTCAATAAAATATTATAGTTTTTGTTGATTTTTTTCGCTCGATGTTACATGCTTTATAATGTTAATTAAAATTTCTGTGTCGTGAATATATATGCTATATTTTTGCAATTTTATTCAATTACATCAATACTGTATTTTCAAAAAATATTTCGAGTTTTCGCTTCATAATGAAAATAATCCAGAAGAATTAAGTCGAAAATAATCACACTCTCTTTGTTCTGGTTAATGCGAAAGTGTTAATGAAAATCTTTTGGAAAACGTAGTTTAAAGACTCTGTAAAGATCATTTTAATTTTATTTTACTAAATTAATTAAATACCATCTTAACGACACGAAAGCAAAATTATATTAATAATATATTTCCATTGAAACTGAAAAACTCAATAATTTTTTTTATTAATATAATTAATAATAATAATTAGTTTAGATAAATTTATATATTTTTTGAAAAGTTAAATAAATGTTTTATTAGCATATTATCTGGTATAATAGTGAATAATACAATTCATGAGCATTAATTATTAATAATAATATCAAGTGTATAGGATCATCTATAAATTACGTCACGCTATTTCGAACACTTTATGACCCTCTTCTCCTTTCATCATTTATCGTCACAGATCTATTACCCCTCCCTCCTCTAGATATGTAGTTTATGATATTCCCTATAATAATATCCAATGTTAATAAACGTAAATCATATCAGTAAAATATTTTATATCAGTGGGTGATCGGTTAACGAACATAATCCGTTCAAAGAAAATGTTCGTTATCCGAATTGATCGTTAACCGATCATCGATTTACTATATGTATTTATGGGAATTGGATTAATTCGTTCTGGAGACTCAAAAAAAACATAAATAAAAATTATATAATTTCTTACTACGTTTATTTATGTAATAAAAATAATATATACATATATAGTAATATATTGTATATATTACTATACAATATATATATAGTAATATATTGCATTTTAATCTATTATGTTTATTTTCCGTTAAAGAATCTGTCCAACGATTGCTTCTTTCTTTCTTCTTCACAGGATTTTCCGTAAGTGATTAATAGCATTGTCGTTGTGGAGATCCCCAAGCCTATTGACCTACTCTGATATGGGTGCCATTCTAACACCAAAATATTATAAAATCTTTCTTACCTTCTTTAATAAATCTTTGGTTTATTTTAAGTTGTTTACGAGTTCATTTTAATCGGGAAAAACTACTGTTCCCCCATTCTTGCCCATAAGTCCACGAACGCGCAAGGCCTAAGCCTGTCATTCCGTTAGGTTAATTAAGCCGCCATATCCTCATGAAATATTTTTATCTGGCGGCGGCCACTTATAGAGCTCATCACAGGCTGACCAACACCATGACGGGGTCAACCGGATGGCTGAAGAATGAGATTCAACGGGCCGGGCCTGGAATCCTCCTGAAAAATTGGAGGAGTGAGACCCGGATCCTCCAGGATGGTAAGCCACAGCTTTACCACGCAGCCATCCGGTCCACCTGTCATTCCGTCAGTCCGCGGGTCACACAGTTTGTTCTGTGAAGTGTTCGTTATCCGAACTGTTCATTAACCGATCACCCACTCTATATTGTATTGGTTTCTTTTGAAATAGAACTTGACAACATATAGTTTTCAGACATTTAATTTTTAAAAAACATTTTAAATATATTTAAAGCATATTATATAAAAAATTTATCGGTGATATATTTAATGAAATCATATAAATTTCTTTATGATACTTGAACATCAATAATAAGAATTTTTAAGTATCACAAAAATGAATCATGCAACTTTTATAATGATGATAATAATAATAATAAGCCTTATTGACATCCCACATTTACACGACAGACAGATCTATAATCTGAGAGAGTTCTTCCATAAAAAACAACATACATCACAACTACACAAAGCTATTGTCTTGGCAGATAGAAACATGACACCACTAAATCTTCAGAACAACACTCCATGCCAAATAGACAACAACACATACAAAAAAAAAAAAGAAAACATCCTGTTGTAGAAAGGAACTCCATGGCAGACACCCACACGACCTTCAAAAACATTTCATAGACGCTAAAGCGTCAAACAGCTGGTTAGTCAGGGGGATCTATTTACTGAGTAGAAGGGTTTATAATAGTAATACAAGACCAGGTAATAAACACGAAAATTACAGAAAATACATACTAAAGGACAGCACAGTAACAAACGACACTTGTAGGAAATGTCACATAGCACCCGAAACAATTCAACACATTACGTCTGGTTGCAAGCTGCTTTCTTTGTTAACTAAACAATTTATTACATAAATTTATAAAAAACTATAAATGAATATTTTAGACATTTTATTTATAAACTAATAGCTTACATGATAATACAGTATATTGAAAAAGATGAAAGTATTGATTCAAAAATATTGTCTTCTAGATCGTCTTTCATTTTATGCAAAATCATATCGTATCACACTTTTAATGAAAAATTTTCGAACAAATGAACTATTTTTTTGTGCTCCTCATATTATATAATTTTGAAAATAAAAAATAAATTATTCTTTATTGTGCATCCATTTGTCGCTCAAAACAGTATACCGCCCCAAAGTGATCGCTTGTTTCACTTGTCTCAGTCTCTTTTGTCTTTATTTTTGATTTGTATTTTTTAATGCTTATAAAGTCACTTGTTATCGGTAAAAGTTTTATTTATATGCTTATAATTGAAAATTAAAAATTTAAATTGATTTAGCAAAAGTTTATGTGCATCAGTGTTGCTAAATTTATTGAAATATTTACAATGCAGTTTCATTTTAGAGAGGAAAAAAAAATCAAATAAGGCAGAAGCAATTTGTTTTCCAAAGTCAAAAAGCGTGCATAAATTATCGATCGGTTCAAGTAAAATAATAAGAATAATAGTCTTTTATATTAGTACCATTATATCAATGATATCGAAATATAAGACGTCCGAAATAAATGTATTCGATTTTTATTTCGGTTAATATATTTTTGTAGCTAATTTCCTAATTACTGATTTATATTATATTTGAACTAAATTTTCGGAAAATAAAATCAAAATTCAGATAAAATGATTAATTAAGAAAAATATTTTTATGATTTTAACTAAGATATTTTCCCATTTGCAAGTAAGTTATCTTGATGGAGAAACTCATCATTCATCGATGATTGTTACAGACGTTAAAAATAATCTAAAATAGTGGTTCTCAAACTTTTTTAATCGCGTACCCTTTTATTAGTTAAAGAAAAATAGTATGCGTCCTTTTTATCAGCAAGGAATGATAGCAAGCATCTCATACAATATATATTATGAAAAACAAAAAATGCAAACTCTTGAAAATTTATTACCTAGGGATGCGCGTATCACACTTTAGGGCCACTAAATTAGTAGTTCTCAAGAACAATGTTTGTATTGAATTAGTAAAAGTATTGATTCAATAATATTTTCTATGAATAGTTGCTGATGGCAGCACTATAGCCTATCAAGAACAGCTCATACCCCTAGTGAAATCAGCCTTTAAGCGGAGGATGGGTTCAACGAGCCGGTCCTCCGCTTAAAGGCCCTTCCTGAAAAAAGCTTGAAGTACGGAACCAATAAATTGAACTCGAATTTTCCTCCAGGATGAAAGAATTGCATGCTTCCACCGCGGCCATCCGGCCGACTAATTTGAAACTTTATGCATAGTTGCAAAATGGCGGTATAGTAAAACATTTGCTGACTATTTGTAGGATTAAGTTCAATTGCTGCTCCCATATCTTTAAATTTTCCAAGAGGAGTTCAGGTTCAGTCCATTAAAGTCTATTTTTTAACTTTCTGGTTGACAAGTTAATAGTAGGTTATGAAGTGATTATATACATGACCATCCTTTGTGATTGAACTAACTTAATCTAATTTTAATATAATAAAAATTGATCGCTTTTTATAGTAAATGAAAATAAGAAATTTTTTTTATTCACTCTTTCCATTTTTATTCGAAAAAGATCATTTTTTAAATTAACTTATAGTATAATCATACTAATCCAAATCAGTTACATATCTTTAAATAAGATATATTGATTTGGATTAGTATAAAAGTATGATCATTTTACTATTAACCTACTTTATTAATGATTTCTGTTTTTATTCTAATCAGAGATGTAGCACAAGTATGCGGCCAACAAGTCGTTTGTTTTGTCCAAAAAAATATAAAAGAACAAAAATATAGAAAAGAACAAAAAATAGAGAACAAATATATACAAAAGAATATTCATTTATTATTAGATGGAGCATTTGTTTTCCTCTGATGCCTGAATCCTAGTTCTGCTAAATTTCTATAAATGCATTATATATAAATGTAAACATACTGTATATTCACCATTTCCTTAAATTCTTTCTCCTATTTACACACAAAAGTACAGTATTTTGTTATGGCCGTATTAAAATTGTTTGATGGCTGCATGGAATCACTGTGGCCGCACTTAGAACTGCTTTATATTAGAACATTTATTTAAAAAATTTAGATTAAATTTTGATTATAAAGAATAAAATTTATATGATAAAGAATTATTGTATACTATTATATATATTGTATACATGTTAAAGTTAAAATTTAATCTTAAAATATAGGCCTATATGTTGCCGGCAAAGTATGTAACTAAGATAATATATAGAATGCCTAGGTATTCTATAGAATATCTAGTAATTTTTGGCAAAGTATGAAATAATCATACCTCTCCTTAACGTCATTAATTCGTTCCAAGACTCGCGACTCGTTAAGTCGAAAAAACGATGTAAGTCGAATAACTCTTTAAAAAAAATCTAGACACCCTATAAATAACCCCGTAACGTCGCTAATAACATTTCTAAGCTTTTAAATAATTCTATAAGTTTCAATAACCAGCTCATACCCCGATTGGACGAATAGTCAAGGCGCACTTGTACGCAGCGTAGAAAGTTGAACAAGAATGAACTTCGGCATAAAGCTGCAGCGTCTAGCCATATAGCGAAAGTAACATCAGCATCGATACACCGCCGTATTTATATCGGGTTTTACGCCTGTGAGACCCAGCCTTTAGTAGAGTTTTATTTTTTCCTATTAACAGAAAAAACCGACGTAAAGTCGAAAATGACGTAAGTCGAGGTATGACTGTAAACTTATTTCTATCTGACATCATATGATTTTCAATAGAATGACTAGGTATTCAAAATATGCCTAACATTTTTTGGCAAAAGTATAATATAATAGACTTTTTATATATTTTTTAAAATATTTTTTACTTCCCTTTCCAATCAGAGAGATTACTAAGAGGCGGGGCCAGTTCCAAACACAAGCTGCACCCACACCCGTGGGGGGCCGGATGGTGAAGGACGGGGATTGCCGGGCCGAACCCAGCACCCCGGAAAAGCTTTTCAGGAAATACTAGAACCGGGACACGAACCCGGGTCCTGTTTGGCATGCCAACAGCGTTACCACTCGGCCATTCGGCCGTCTAATATAATAGACCAGTGCTTCTCAAAGTGTGAGTCGCGACTCTATATGGGGTTGACGGCCGGATGGCCGAATGATAACGCGTTGGTGTGCCACGCAGGAGGACCTCGGTGCGGCATCTACTGAAAAGTTTATTCGGGGTGCTGGGCCCGGTCAACTGCTAATCCCGCCAGCAACAGTTAATTAGTAAAACATGCAATTTATTTTCTATATTTTATGACATATTATTTTAAGGAAATTAAATTATATTTAATTGTAATTTCAATACATGGCAAAATAAGCGTAAATTTCAGGATTGCTATTATTAAATGTTATTTAGAAGAATAACATTTAATAATAATTTAGATTAATAACATTTATTAATCAGCATTCCCGAAATTTGCGGTTCTTCAAATTAACTTTTTTACTACTACTTTAAATTATTATACTAAAATCTATTAATTCAATTCAAATAATTTAATAATGATAATAATATAGAATTGTATACAAAGATGGCGATATAAATACTTTCGAATGTACACACATGCGTACTCATACTCACACATATATACAGTATACAGTATATGAATTAATATTTATTAATAAATAGTGTATAAAAGATATAAGTTGTCGAACATCTAATATTTAGAGATCGATATACATATATAGTAACTAGATATTTTCATATAATAAAAATATTAGTATTTAGGACTGGATTCTATAAAATAAAATAAAAAATTTCGTTTCTTCTGCAAGGCTTTTGTGTATGGCGGTGCTAAACTAGCATTAAAAGATCATTTAGAAACTAAAAATTTAACTGTTTCGTTAGCTTTTACAGATTGATTGGAAATATTGTTTAAATATGCAGTGTATTCCTTAAAGATCTGGCCAAATTTAAATCACAGATATTGCTTATCAAAACAAAGCAAAAATAGTCCCTATAAGGGTCTAGAAAATGTTTTTTTTTTTTCGAGAATTAAAAACAGGTTATATAAATATAAAAGAGCAAAATCATGGTTTATTTCCACATTTTTACAGATTATCCCACTAACTTGCAGAGTATTGTGATTAATGTACAGTTCATTTTGTTGCAGTTGATGGCAAACATTTTATTATAGCCATTATGAGACTAATAATTCTATTTAATTTTTTGCTTTTATACACTGCGTTATCTCGAAAAGGAAACATTTCTGAACCCATGCTTATACAGATATTTTACTTTGTTTTGATGAGCAGTATCTGTGATTTAAATTTGGCCAAATGTTTTAGGAACACCTTGTATATGATATATAAAATGAAATTTCAATTTAGTTTTTATTATAATTTAAACATTTTTCGACAAATTTAATAGATATAGACGGTTTTTCTTCATTCACTACTTTAAAACTGAATATATAAATATATATATTTTCATACTTTTAATATTAAGAAATTTATTAGTGATATATATGAACCTCTCAGAAGCCAAACCGCCATTGATCAGTTTGGCTTCCGAAAGGTTCATATATGTCTATTTCAAATGTTAATTTCTCAAATTTCGTGGCCCTAAGTTATAGCTTATGTAGCTTATGCGTAAATCCGGCGTTGGCCTCATATTCACATTTTTCAGAAAATATCTAGACTTCAGCTCATTGAGACCATCCTTACCATTGTTCATCCCATTATTCATATTAGTCAGTCTGTGGTGGGTTTTGAAATGATCCACTTATATATCTCATGAAATTGACAGCATAATTGAATTCATCATACAATCAATTTAAAACATATACTTCCATTATTCACTAGCATTAAAAAAACCTATAATAATACCGTATATAAAATGCGATGTTTGTCTGTTGTCTGTACGTATGTCTTTCAGTTCCTCATAGGTTTCCATACTGTTTGACCTATCGGCACCAAACACCAAACTTTGCATGGCGACTTCCTGAGACACTTTAAGTAATACAACGATGAAGTAACTTAGGGTACACTATATCAAAATCGTCTTAATTGGTAGGGCATTTTTAGGTCGTTCTTTCTATCCGTCTAATTCTCTTAGATTCTTTGACCTATCGCGATCAGACTGCCTAGCACTTTCTCTGAATCCGCAGGTAACATAGGGTAACCTGAGTCAAAATTACTCCAGGTGATTGGACATTTTGAGGGCGTAATTTAAAATACTAGAAATTACCCGCTCATATAAATGAGCGGAAATATAATCGTGTGATTTAATCTAATAATGCTGTATATAACGACAAAAACACCTCTGAATTCGTGTAGGGAATCCATCGATGAGGGAATCGTAAAATGGCATCCATTATTATGTTACAGTGCCATCTGCGAAGTCTATCTTTTTAGAAAACTACAATTTCAATGTAATTTTTATTCTTTAATTTTTAAATTATTAAAACAACAAGTAATTTGGGCTGTCGCAGACATCCAAAAATTAGACTTTTCTAAAGATACCCTATTCGGTACAATAGCTAGAAATCGGTACAATTTCTAGAAATCGGTACAATAGCTCAACCGAAAAAGGACATCCACCCAGCCAGCCAGCCACCACGTTTGACTATTAATATATATGATATGTATTTAAATCCTTCGGATTGTTCTGTTATTGACGTTGCAATGAGTGACGTCGGGATGATGTCATAGTCCTTAAGCTTGACATCATCGCGATATAACATTGGACTTATCGTTATAACGTAACAATGCGCGTTGTCAAAAAAGTCTAGCAACATGACATAAAAATGAATGATGTCACATGTTCCGACGTATAAAGTAGTAATGGTGACGTTACAAAAGTCATCAGTGTTTGACGTCATTATAATGCAAAAATGAATGGCGTCACAAAGGTTTCGACATATGGCATAGCAGCGAATAATGTCATGAAATGTTACCAGTGTATGACATCACAAAAGTTTCGATGTATGACATCACTGTGACATCATCATCGCACCCATAGGTAATGATTTTCCTAGCTTTGCTTACTGATAAAATACCATTTGTAGCTATCAAAAAATTCTCCCAAATCAGAAATTAACAGAACAATTTAATAGAAATTTTTTAGAAATACAATAATAACAATATAAGCCTAATGTTTAATTGTAAATAAATATTTCAATAATTTAAGATTATAATAAACTATCTTAGAATTGTATCTAAGTTATGGTAAATCATTTATGTTTATCACTTTTTTTTTTTGCTCTATTTTTTATTTTATGTAAATTTTAAATTAAATTATTTAATTTGGTAGAAATATATTTAGTTTCATTGATACTGTTTAGTTAAATATGATTTGGTATTTGAAAGGCATATTTATGGATAAATTATTATTTTAAATTGGTTTTGTTTAATAAAATATTGAATGAAGTTATGGGTAGGCAAACTGATTAAGAAATATAGTTATACAATAAATAATTAATTAATTTGAAAACTAAATTAATCTCAGTTATAATAAACTGAGTTGTTTTAATTATTGAAATAAAGATATTGATTATTATATATTTTAGAGTTTGTTTGAACAAATCTGGGCAGCAAACGATTATGAAATATTTAAAAGAATGATGACCAAAAAGAATATTGAATTGCAACTCCAAGCATTAGAAGTTTTGGCTCAGAAATATGGATTATTACCTGAATCTTTGTTACCTCCGGAAGAACAACCATCAGATCAAGAAAAGGCAGTCATGAGAGAGATAATCAAGTAAATATCAATAAAAATCATATTTGCCAGTATAGTAGTTTTTTAAGCCTTCTTCAAAATAAATCATTTACATACGTATGAAATAATACAGTTAAATTTTTATTAGAAAAACTGTGGAAGATGCCACAAATGAAAAGCTACGTGAAGAAAGAGAGTCAAAAGAAATGGAAATGGCAATTCAAGCAACGATGGCTGAAAAAGCTCGCCTTGAAGCAGAAGCTCAAAAAGAAAAAGAATTGTTAGAGAAAGTAAGTATCTGTTTTATAATTATAATTATGTTTTATTTAACAGAAAATGACTTTTTTATTGAATAATAATAATAATAATAATAATAATAATAATCAACTTACATTTTATATGTTCAAAACTTTGCGTGATCATTTCTTATTGATAATGAGTTTAGCAGCAAAAGTACAGAATTGATAGCAAAAATCACTTTTAGATTCATAATCACTATCTAAATCAACGTTTCCCAACTGGGGTCCAAAGAAGCTTTGAGGGATACACAAGAAAAAAATTGCATTTCGGGGGTCCATAATATGAGCTAAAGGGTTCATGATAAAATATTATAAATAAAATAATTTGTTAAATGGATGGGGCTTCTGGGGGTGCCACTGGTCCTTCTGACGCCCAATCATCGGGGGGAGGGCATGGAACTTTGCCCACCTTAGGTGCCTGTAGTGTCATGGGCCTGAGGTTGGTTCAGATCAACCTCCAGCACTCCCGGGCCGCTTCTGCCCTTTGGGTTGGCTGCTTGTAGGTGGCTGCTATGACCTTGCTCTTATTCAAGAGCCATGGCACTATAAGGGCCGAATACGGGGGCTTCCCTGTAAGGAAGGTAAGTTGTTTTCTTTTACTACTTGTACTTCTGATAATGGTCCTCGGACTTGTGTATTCATTAAGAATAACATACATGTTTCACCCGTCTGGGATTACTGTTCAAGGGATCTGTACGGGTGAAGCTAGATGAGGGGGGTGCTAGTAGGGAATTTATTGTTTCCTCTGCTTATTTCCCTTATGATAAAGATGAACTTCCACCAACGCCTGAGTTTGGGTCCTTGGTGGAATTTTGTCAAAAGAATCATTTTGATTTA
>AYEL01078036.1:0-25976 GCA_000484575.1 Olivierus martensii
AGCGAACTAAAGAGTTGCTTTCCCTGAATAAAAATGAGGTTAGAATTGTTACAGGGCTTCTTACAGGGCACTGTCATTTTAGACGACATCTACATTTAATTGGGCTTGCCGATAGCCCTATGTGCAGAAGATGTCAGTATGAGGAGGAAACTCCTCTTCACATTTTATGTGAATGTGTGGCTCTTTCGTGGCTTAGGTGTGATCTCTTGGGGGTGTATTTTCCTGTTCCTGAGGATCTTGCTACTGTCCCATTGAGGAGAATACTGTTTTTTGTTTTAAGGACAGGTCTTCTCCTGGGATGATCCGATTGGGGGATGCACAATAGATCATTGTTGGTCGCGGTGCATGGGCTGGGTAGGCTCCTCCCTGTCTTTACTAACTACTAACTACTAGCTCTTGACTATCACCTGCAACACTTGGGGGATCACCAATCAGTGTTTCCAATGTTAATATGTGTAATAATCAACCTCCTTGGTAATAATAATAACCACATCAGACGAAAACCCGTGTCGTTCAAAACTGCACTATGCAAGGTATTGCTGTATATTAGTAGAGGCCTTAACAAAGATAGAAACATTACAGAATAATATTTATTCTGCTAGTAGCAATTTAACCTAATATCATATTTTATTGCTATTCTGTAAATCCATAATTAATGTAATATTCAAATATTGTGATAAAAAAATTATAACAAGCTTTATAAAATATGGAAAAATGCTCACATAATGTAAATAGATAAATACATACTGTAGAAAGCTTTATTATTCTGTATTAATGAAAATATTAGAACAAAAGGATTTATTATATTAATGAAGATACTAGAAGCTAGGAAAATTTCAAGCAAAAAAAATATACAGCAGTTAAAAAAATTTCCGTACGGAAGCCGAAGATACTAATAAAGCAATATAATATTGAATTTGTGCTTCATATCTGCAGAATGTAGTGCAAAATAGCATAATTAGAGTCGTTAAAAAATTTTTAGAATAAATGCCTATGTTTATTAAATGCAGCAAGTGTTTTAATTGAAATATTTAGGAGATGTTGCAAAGCGGCATGCAAAATTTGTTTCCGTATGCAATATGTAAAGTAATCCTGACGTCTTCTAAAACCCTCCCACAGTCAATTTTTGAAACAAGAGCCTACATAAGCATTTCAAAGACATAATAGGAGTAGTTGTTGGATTCTAGCTTGTTGCTGATCATCTGAGAATGGAAGTTCCTGAAGCTATTTGCGAGGTGGTGATTCAGTTACGAAAAGATGGATTATCCATGAGAAAAATAGGTGAAAATGTTAAGAAATCAAAGTCTACAATACAATACATTATTGAAAGATACTGTGAGCTTCAAACTTTTGAGGATAGAGATTGATCTGGAAGACCTCCAAAGCTAAACTGCTTGCATAAAAGAAATATTATGCGTAAGGTGCACGATAATCCACTCATAAATTGCGTGGATTATCGTGCACCTGAAAAAAAAATTCTCAAATCGCAGCTGATTTAAAGACTGATTACAACATTGAAGTGACACCTCAAACAGTGAGAAACGTCATTAAAAAAGCGGGTTACAATGGACGTGCGGCCTGTAAGAAGCCTTTTATAAGCCGCCGGAACAGGAAAAAACGCCTCGAGTTTGCAAAGAAACATGTAAGCAAGCCTTTATCTTTTTGGGAATCGGTCCTTTATAGTGACAAATCTAAATTTAATATTCATGGGTCAGATGGCCAAGTTATGGTCTGGAGAAAACCGAATCAACACATGCTAAATAAGAATTTATGTAGAACTGTCAAACATGGTGGCAGCGGAATCATGGTGTGGGGGTGCATGAGCGCTGCTGGTGTCAGCAATTTATGTTTTATAAAAGGAAATATGGATAGGTTCATGTACCTTGACATTCTAAAGCAGAACATCTTGCCCAGTGCAGAAAGATTGTCCCTTGGAACTACATTTACTTTCCAGCAGGACAACGACCCTAAGCACACTGCCAAGATATGTCAGGAATGGTGCTTCTATCATGTTCAACATCAACTTCATAGCCCACCCCAGCTCCCGATTTAAACCCTATCAAACATTTATGGGATGTAATCGGGCGTGAACTCAAGAAATATGCTATTAAGAACAAGGTTGAACTAAAATGCACCATTCAGGACATTTGGAACAACATTTCACCTGAAACAACAACAAAACTCGTGGGAGTCATGCAAAAACGGTTGAGAGAAGTTATAAATGCCAAAGGAGGGCCTACCGACCATTAAATCAAACTGGATCATCATGAAAAGGTTCTTTCATAAGCCATTAAAAAAACGTAGGGGAACTTTTTTGTTCCTCGTTAGTGGCATTTTTTATTTCTTTAAATTTACTATTTTGTTATCTCAATGTTTTTTTTTTATAATATTAATAAATATTATTTGTAATTGTGTTGACCTGATATGTTATTTTCATTTTCTTCAAAACAGATTTTGTGTGACTAATTAAACTTTTATTTACGCGCATAGCTGCGTACGGAAACTTTTTTACCCACTGTACACCCAGCATAAAAAAATACGATCACATTGGAATATTAATTTTGGATGGATCCAACCTTTGGGTGATTAAATAGCAACTTAATTCTAATTATTTGTTAATTTTTTAATTTTTTTTTTAATTTATAGAATAAAAAAATGATTTTTTAAGTTTTTTTCTTTGTTTTAAAATAAAATAAAAATATTTTTGTTACAACATTAAATTTTTTTTAATTTTTTTATAATGAGTACACAGTCCCTTTTTATGAGCTATAAGTCTCATATAATATGGAATTCATATAAAGTAAAATACGTCCTTTGCATTATAAGGGAGTCTATTGTATTTTATTTTTCATTAATTTATATTTAATGGAAAATAAATGTTTTATAATTAATAAAATAAATTATTTCATTATAGAATAAATTATTGCTTTTATTTTAATATTTTTGAAATGTTTCAACATATATGAATAAAATATCAATGGTTTTTTTCAAGAATTAAACAGAAATTTTTACATTGGAATAAATGAAAATTGAATTTTTATAAATTTTAATTTTATGAATATTTTCCAAGAAATATATTACTTTCATAAAATGAAGGATTTCTATAATTAAACGTTTGAAAGATTCTGCTTTTAAATCTTTTTTAAATGTAAAGGTTGTAAGGCCAAATATTGAGAAAGCATTTTCAAGTGATATAAAAATACTCTTATGGCTTGCACTTTAATAATTAATGAAATATTTATTTTATTCTTAATAAAAAAAATATTACCTTTAAACTGCCAACATCTATACCATTCATATTATACCAAAATCCAATGCATCTTTTTATATTTCTCATTGGTGGAAAAGTATCACTCTCCAATCTTGCAATCATACCTGGAATTTTATCTTCAATGTTTATGAATAAATAATATCCTGAAAAAATAAGATCGGAAGAGCGTCGTGTAGGGAAAGAGTGTAGATCTCGGTGGTCGCCGTATCATTAAAAAAAAATATATATTTAATATCTTTTAAAAATTAGTAATTCTATATTATTCATTTTTTTTAATTAATTAAATGAAATAAGTGATAATTGTTTTAGCAGAATCCTCTTGCATGTTGAGTTTAATCCATTTGATATGTGTGTTATACCATCCTCTTCTCATATGTTCATTTACTCTTTTATAATCACTATTATTTAAGTTTATCTAATAAAATGTTCCTAAAACCAAATTTTTTATTTTATTTTAATTCTTATCATTATCTATATCTGGATTTCTCAAACTATTTCTACAAAATCATAAGGCACCACCTTCAGTTTTTCAGGATAACTCTGTGCCCAGCCTATCTATGTGTGGTTTTATATTTTATATATCTATTCTAAGTATTATTTTATAGATAATTTTCATTTGAGATATGAAATAAAATATGTAATAAAATTGAGAAATGCAATATTAGCAAAATGCCAAAAAGAGAAGCACCATAAAGCAAGGTATGCCTGTATGTTAAGCATAAATAAACTACTGCAACTAATTTCACATTTTAATTTATTTTTTATATTACAACATACATTTTTTACCATATTAAGAGACATTTATATTTTGAAAAAAAAACCACACAAGCTTCAAAGAACCAATATACATATAAAATTAAATGGAGATTTTATCTGAATTTGAATTTGTTAGTATTCTGAAAACTTTTATTGTATTAATGATGGAATCCATCTCAAAAAAATTCTATTAAAGTTTTTTATTGATTTCATGAAGCTTATATTTATTTTTATTTTCATGTTATAATTCAAATTATTTTATAATGGAACATGCATTTTCAAAATTTAAACAACAAAAACTTTTTGTTCTTTAAATTTTAAATTATTGTTCCATTAGAATTTTGTGTTCTTTTATAGTTTTTGTGATGTACACCTATCCCTCGATTTGCATGGTACTCAATTTACACAGTTTTTAAATAAAAACAAAAAAAATTTCTTTTGGGTTTTATTTTGATTGTTTTGCATTATGCAATTTATAAATTAAAAAAGTTATCATATTGTCAGATTTTGTGGGTTTACGAGTTTGTAGAGATTAATAAAAAGTGAATACAGCTATATTTCATATAGTCCAATTTATTCACACAAAACAAAATAATCTTGTTTCACTATAACTAAATTCAATACAAAGACACAAAACAAAATAATCTTGTTTCCCTATAACTAAATTCAATACAAAATAATTACACACAAAATAAAATAATTTTGTTTCACTGTAACTAAATTCAATACAAAATCCGATAATATCTTAAACAACACTAATCTGTGTCTTTAATTCAGAATAACTCACGGTTCTTCTTAGTCCATTTTCACTTTCACAATTTATCGCTCACTATTAACTTTTACTGTCCAAGACTCGCAGTTCAACTAAACTCAACTCAGGCTTGCAGCTCACCTATTTATACTTGTATTCTTTTATTGTTTTTATTTGTACAGAATGTTGTTAATTTTTTTTTTTGGTACCGTATTCGGTGTTAATTAATGCTTGTTTTCATTTTCAGAAATAAATTGAAAAAGTATAAGCATTAAATTGTCTCTAAAAATTAATGAATCCAATGTTTTTTTTCTTTAATCCTTATCTCATTTTACACAGTTATAAAGAACATAATTCAACTTTTCTTTAACTTCTTTATATCGATTAATATAGTTTACAGTTTAACTGAACATATTCTTCTATTTTGTATGAATTCTCCATCTTGTTTTACACGGTTTCGGTTTGCATGATTTTTCCAGGAACATATCTACTGTGTAAATCGAGGGATGAGTGTATTAAACTTGTGCTACTGCTGTTATAATTCAATTTTTATAAAAATAGTTTCTGGAAAACATACAATGAATTCTATCTTATATATAAATAATTTTACAAAAAAAAAATCACCTTTTTTTCCTTTTGTGTGATCAGTAACTGGACCTTTTTCTGATGATATGGCATTTTCTTTATTTCGAAGCCATTGTAAATCTCCTTCTCCATGTGACCAAGTACATAAGTTTTCTTCAAAATCACAAAATCCTATTTCATTATAAAAATTAATAATTATAATAATTATATTTAATATTATTATTTTTTGAATTATTTAAATTGCCTTTCTTTAATAAAAAAAAGTAAATTATAATGTTGTCATATCTTGCTGAAATGAAAAAAAATAACAAGTTAAAGAACTTATTTTAACACAAATAGGTATTCAGTTTATAATGAGCAATAATGTATAAAATTTAAAAGAGCACTTTCAGAATGCAATCCGTTTTCAATTTTGTTACACGATAAAAAGATTAAATATAACTACTATATAAAAAAGATTAAAAGTAAACTAAACATATATAATAGAAAAATCAGAAGGTATGTACATTTTTTTAAAATGTCCAAAATACTGCTTAACTAATATTTTCACGAAAGAATATGAAACAGCACTAAATTGCAGTAGAAAATTTATTAAACTAAGTTTCCGCTAGTACTTTTGGTTAACAAACCATCATCAGGCGGAGTTCTGATACAAAGAATAAATAAAATAATTACATCAAATTGGCCAGAATGTCCACCTCCTTAGCGCAGGAAGCCTACGACAAGAATATTGAGATTCTATGGAATGAAGCGAAAGTAGTAAAATCGATTCCTCCGCACACGCAACCAACCATTGTTGAGTCTTTGGAAATAACACGCAGAAAAAGCAAAGAATGCTTAATAAACGATAGATTGGCGTGGGAGTTACCACAGGCATGGAAATTCGCCCTAACTAACAACTAGAAAACATCACACGAAGCCGCTTAGGTTATTTCGCTTGCAATGACGTCACAGTGTATTTTATGCACCTCCGTTATATATAAAAAAATGACTCATGTTTTATTGTTATTTTATTATATCGCATTTTATTCCTATTTTTATTATTATATTGTATTGCATTTCTAAACTGTATGTTATCTTTATGTATGTTATTAACATATTAACTGTATGTATGTTAACTCATTTTAAACTTCTCACATAGCCCGTTTTAAACTTGTTCTGTTTTTCAAACTTTGTATAAATTTTGTATTAACAGAAATTTCAAAAGGTTGCCATAGCAACCAGCATTCTTTTATTTATTCTTTGTATCAGAACTCCGCCTGATGATGGTTTGTTAACCGAAAGTACTAGCGGAAACTTAGTTTAATAAATTTTCTACTGCAATTTAGTGCTGTTTCATATTCTTTCGTGGTATGTACATTTTCAAGCTTTGTTAAATATTTATGCATCTTTTTTAATAATTATAAACTTGTTTAAATTTTCTTTGAAAATATGCAATTTTTCTTTAATACAGTCTGGATCATTTGAGTATACTACTTTTGCATTATTCCATTCCACTTTAATATCTTAGCATAATACAAATTCTGATATTGCAGTATACTTTTTATCATAGTTGATATCATATAAATGTTCATTGATCCTGTTTATAGCTGCTGTCTGGTGATTCTTATATAATATTGATTGTTATTGGTTGCTCTGTGGATAAGTATTTTATATACACTGGCTATGTCATTTTTATTTCATTTTTCTCTTTCATTCTATATGCTTGAAAATACTGTAAGTCTTTTTTTCTACTATCTGGATTTTAATGGATCTTTATTAACTTTTTCTGCCTCGGCCCAGTTCAATCCCAGGCCGAGGCAGATTTTTTCAGATAATTTAGTTAAAAATTCTAGTTTAATTATTAATTAAGAGATGGCGCCACTCATTGATTTAATAAAATAATAAATATTCTAATTACGAGATGGGTGTAAGCACCACACATTGATTTAATAAAATAATAAATATTCTAATTACGAGATGGCGCTAAAATTAGTCTAAATTCGTTCAAATCATTAAAATTACTGTTAAAGTTTCAAGGGATATAATTTGGATTCAAATCATTAAAATCCGTTATAGAATCAAGGGATTAATTAAGGCAGATTATCAGGATTATTAACTTTTATTTGTGGCAATGGCAGGATGTTATTTAATTGCTATTTTCTTTATGCTTGCTTCAGTATTATTGTTGCTTTTATTGCTGAACCGCTTTTTTTGTTTTGCACACAGTATAGTTACAATTTTTCTTTATTAAACTCTGCACTAACGTTTTCGGTGCTTCCGAAAACGTTAGTGCAGAGTTTAATAAAGAAAAGTTGTAACTATACTGCGTGTAGTACTGTTTTTAAATTAGTATATTCAGATAGAGTTAAGCAGTTGATGTAAATGAGCATTGATTTGCACACAGTTTTGTAAATTTCTTCTTGCTGTATCCATATTTGATGGCAGTGTCCTTAAAAAATTCTAATTTTTCCTGTAGGTTGGTTGGTTTGTTGGTGTTTAATGGCACAAGGTCTCATGGGCCAAACTGTGCCAGACACAAGATAAAACTTAAAGAATGTATTCATAATAAATTGTATAATTTTCCTGTATGTCAGTGAAGTATGTGGAAATAATGAAGGATCATCATGTAAGTGCCTGATACAAAAATAAAGTAACTGATAATAAACAAAGTAACCAATATAAAATGGCAAGTTCTTACCATTTTGTATTGGCTGCAATTGTTGAATGCACTGTGGATGTATATCAATATGCTTGTTGGCATCCTGTAAATCTTTATACTGTATCTCTCACCATCTTTATATATGGTGGCATCCAATAAGAGTACTGTTTTTTGCTGATTTGTTCTATTTCAAGTGTTAAATCATAAATGAAGGATATATACAAGCAAGAAATAGATAGAATAACTTTAATTCACAAATAAATACAAAACTGCAGTACTTTCAACTTTACAAAGTCATCTTCAGCAGTAGCACAAGTTAAATCATCAAAAAACTATGAAAGAACATATGGAACATGCATAATCAAAATTTAAAGAACAAAAACTTTTCATTCTTTAAATTTTGAATTATTGTCCCATTAGAATTCTGTATTCTTTTATAGTTTTTATGATGTTTTAATTTGTGCTACTAATGAAGATAACTTTGTAAAGTCAAAAGTACTACAAATTTGCACTTATCTGAGAATTAAATAGTTATTCTACTTATGTCAATGCTTATACATATAAATATGATTTATTGAACTATAAATTGTAAGTATTTCTATTAATATCTTTGACTATTTTTTTGCATATATTATATCATCTAATATGATGAAAATATTGCCAATATATCTGGTACAGAATCTGATGTGTTTCTTGTACCAGTTGATAGCTATTTCCTCTGTTGCTCTGATTAGCATTTCTAACATGAGGGTAGTGAATGGAGATCCTATAGAGAGGGGTGGCGAACCTTTTTCTGCTGGGGTGCCAAAAATTAAAAAAAGTTATATTTCTTAATGTACTAACATTCCAGATAGTTTGTTATAGGAATATATATATATATATATATATTGAATGGACCTCAAAATTAATATTTTCGGCAGATTTATGCCTAAATTTGAATGAATTAAATGCTAAATTGCAAGGTTTCAATAAGACTATCATTGGCATGTTTGATCTAATTCAAGCATTTCCAAAAGTTTCAAATATTTTCCAAATTTGCAAAAATTCTTTACAGATATTCAATTATAACAACAAACAAACAGGGGATAAACCATTTTACAAATTAATCAAACTAACAAGCCAAACTTCCCCTGGCGGATAAAGTTTTAAGTCTTAAAACTTTATCTGCCAGGGTAAGTTTGGCTTGTTAGTTTGATTAATTCTTCACAGATTTGAACTTTCATGAAAAACCAGATGGAGCTAAACTAACTACAAAATTTTCAGAAGTTATTAACTCTATAATGAGTGAGTTTTCATCAAGATTTATTCAGTTTAGATAATTTGCAGAAACTACATAAATTTATCATGCATCCTGATATAATGGGTGCAGATAGTCTGAATTTAACATTTCGTCTATGTACCAATACCTGTTTGAATTCCTTCCTCTATTCCCTTTGACTGAATCTAGAATCTATCACCAAACTGTCCGCACTGAAGTTGTAGACATTCCGCAACAAATCCAAGTAAAGAAGAAAAACCAAGCACTATGCAGAAATAAAACCTTTATTTCCTAAAGGAACATTTATCCAATTAAGTAATAAGTTGAAAGCAGTAAAAGAGAATAAAACTATAAAGGTTTCATTTCTGCATAGTGCTTGGTTTTTCTTCTTTGTCCACATTGTCACACCTGAGAAACTCCTTTCCATTTCTGGACAGAATGTGTACAATATGCTCCTTATCATACCCGTTTGAGCACAAATTTAGGCATTAATGTCTTGACGATCACTAACCTGGCGACTCTCTACTGGCCTCAAAATGCCGGAAATATTTCCAGATATATTCAAGCCCTAGAGCAATATATTCAAGCTACACATTGACTGTAATCATCAATTTATACATCTCGGAAAACAAAGTAGTGGCTACACCCTCCATATAAACAGAAAAGAAGAAGAATTTAACATTTGACTGGTTAAAGTTGGACGAACTTGAAATGCAATTAACAGATTTTTCAGTGAGTTACATATGGAAGCAAAAATGATTAAGTTGACCTAACACTACAATGGCATATGCACATCTGCGAGTAGAAGTGACTCAGAGTTATACAGTCACAATATGAATTTTCTGTGCCACGAAAATTTGGAAAATATAAAATTTTAGCTTAACATTCTATAAATATAAGTTCATCAAACGAAAGCACTTTAGAGTCAGAAATAAACAAACATTTTATCATTAATCGTAAAAACGTTTTCGGTATCTCTAATACCATCTTCAATTACATGGAACATATCACATAGAATACAATTCAAACTTTACAACTTTAAATTACGTCAAAAAGAACAATCATAACAAGTTAAGGAATCTAATAAATTTAACATGAAATTAATATTTTTATAAATTAACCTCAATACATTAAACAATCTTTTATTAATAATGTCAGCCAGATAGATATATTAATATAATAATTTAAAAAATAAAACAAAAACCATAAGTTTAAGAGCAATGATTTTTTACTGCGTATTCCAGGCATTGCTGACCTCATCTGCTCTTTTAACATTAATTACATTATTTTCTGTACAGGATTTCAGTATTTCAATTTTTTCATTTATTGCTAAGTCTTTTTTGTTATAAATGTTCTTAATAATTTTTGCTTCGTTCCATTAAACATTGATGTCCTTTTGGTACACTCTTTGCGCTAGAGCAGTAGCAAGGTTACTGCTAGAGATGTTATCTTTGTGTTCAGCTACTCTCTCATTAAAGTTTCGGGTAGTGGTGCCAATATAAACTTCTTCTCTATCATCTTCTAAATTGTGCAATGGAATTTTATACACCCCCAGATTTATAATCATTACAATACTTCTGCTTTTCGTTTCTGAGCAAATTAAACACAGTTGGTGGCCTCATATAGGTATACTTACTGTTGTTATTTTTTAGCACTCGCCTTATTGACTTGTTTGTGTGCAGTCGGAAGGGTACAGGGAGTCGGTTTTCATCACTTGACGATATGCTACTCTGCATAGCTCCGGTTTGCTGGATAGGTGTTCTATTTTCATTCTCATATTTTACTCTTTGTTCTATAAATATATAAATCTTTTTCATGAATTTCATGCTATATCCGTGTTTTTGGCCCCAGTGATATATTCTCTTTAGTTCTTGCTTTCTGTAGAGGTTGTTAGAACAATGTGTTAGACTTATTTTAAAATAAGCCACAATTCTGATTTTTTGTAGGCCCAGGGGTCAAAGGACCATCTGGGGATCAACACCAGTGTTGTGGTGGGTTAACATATACTGTGGTTTCTATCCTTTTATTTGTCATAAAGATTTTTACATCTGAATACTAGTAAGATAAAATAGTATGATAACTTTCTTATATAAAAATGCTTATATATTAAAATAAGTCACAAATGCTGATTTTTTGTAGGCCCAGGGGTCGAAGGGCCATCTGGGGATCAACACTGGTGTTGTGGTGGGTTTAGGATTATTAAATTTCTATAGGAGAGCCCTAATGTATTGCACAGATAAAGAAGATATGAAACAAGAACTAAGTTATATTGAGAGGCTACGGATGGAACATGAATACAGAAGATTGTTCCTACAACAAATACTGAAATCAGTAAAAGAGAAATCTATACAATACAAGAAAAGAATGGGATGAATCATTAACAGAACAAGGAGAATACTTACTGATCCCCTATAATCTAAAAAAGTTCAACCTGGTAAGGAGAGTAGGCAAGAAGCAAAAAAAGAAGATAGCTATGTAAAGAGACTGTTAAATCTGTAGGCCACAGCCTGAGAAAGGAACACTCGGTAACAGTTAACAACAGTTTATTTGTCTAATGAAGTACAGATGCAAGCAACCACATCCCCGGACCGTCCGAGAAGGAATGCCGGGGGTAGGGACCACTGCGCTCACCCAAGTCGCTGATCAACTCCCTCCAGCGACCACATACATAACACTCCTTCCCCCTAACGGAAAGCATAGTCTTTTCAATAATTAGGTGGTTTTCTGATCCGACGTTGTGACTCTCCATCTGGTTCAGGAGTTTCGTTGTCTTTCTTAGCCACTTCCGTTTCCACTATTATATTCTCCCCTGTACTGCCCTCATGGTTACTGTCGTTTCATTTTCATCAACCGGTAATCTTGGTTGATATTCAGCACTCTGATGTAATGATGGGCGAATTTGATCCACATGTCTCCGCAGATGCTTACCATCTGGTGTCTGGAGCATGTACATACATGGCTCCTTCCGTGGCTGTAATTTTTGCTGGCACCCACTAATTTCCAACAGTATACAATCGGATATAAACATCTTCGTTTATTTTGAAACTTCTTTTGCAATCGTTCTCTTCTCTGCGAATGCTGAAAATGCAGCTGGAATGGTTTGGGTGTAAGTTTTCAAGACACATGCGTGGTCTCCAACCTAGTAACAGATCAGCTGGGCTCACACCTCCCAGCTTGCTCAGCATTATTTGTGTTGCAATAACAGAAATTGAGCCAGCCACAAGTTAAGGTCCCTGCCGATCCATTTCTTTAATGACTGCTTAGTAAACTGTACCATTCGCTCTGCCTGACCATTCAATGCTGGATGAAAGGGTGCGATCCTCATTGCCCGGATTCCATTTCTATATAGGAAGGAATCCGGGAAGGAATAGGCCTTAATTCTTTAATTGCCGATGTTGACGACATTGTATTGACTACCGCCACCTCTAACCACTTTGAAAATGCATTGACGACGATAAAAAAGATTCGACCCTCGAATGGTCCTGCGAAATCGATGTGCAGCCGTTTCCACAGTTGTTCTTCTAGCGTCCATGTGGATACTGATCTAGGTGGGCTGTGCTGAGTAAGTTGGCAATCTGGGCACTATTTAGCCACACATTCGATGACTAAGTCTAAACCAGGCCATAACAAATAACGCCTCACCAAGGCTTTCATGCGAATGATACCTGGATGAGCTACATGCAGAGTGTCTAACAACACTTTCCTGCAGGCTGACAGAATGACTACTCTATCACTCCATAACAGACATCCTCGATGTACCGATAGTTCAGTCTGCCTTCGCACAAAAAGAGTGAAGTCCTCCTCCTGTTTCTGTGATGGCCATCCTTTAAGCACCCAGTCAAGACCCTCGACAATAATGGGTCTCTGGCCGATAGCTGAGCTATCATTCTGGTCTATACTGGCAGTTTATCCATAATATCTAATAAGAATATATTCTCACTCTCTTGCGATGGCACAGGAAGGCAGTCCGCATTACGGATTGAATTTCCTGGCTTATATATTAAGCGATAGTCATATGCTGATAAAAAGTGGTTCCATCGCAACAATCTTGATGATATGATAGATGGCGTAGCCCGGTCAGAGGCCAGTAGCCCTAACGGAGGCTTATGATCTGTTTGAACTTCGACAGTGCGACCATAAATAAAATCATAGAACTTCTTGAATCCTGTGACAATGGCCAGAGCTTCCTATCAATTTGAGCATAATTCCGTTCAGCGGTGGACAAGGTACGAGAGTAATATGCGATTGGCGCTTCGCCTCCGGCGGGTAAACGATGACTTAAAATAACGCCTATTCCATATGGCGAAGCATCGCAAATTAACACGAGCGGTTTATTAGGATCGTAATGAGCTAACACGGAATCGGATGTGAGCAGTTTCTTGACTTATTTAAAAGCTTGTTCATGTATTGGAACCACTTCCATTTGGCCGATTTATCTAAAAGCTGGTATAATGGTTCAGCAATGGTGGCCTTATTTTTGATGAAGCAATGATAAAAGTTTAGGAGACCCAAAAAAGCTTGTAATTCGTGTTTACTCTGTGGAGTTGGGGTATGCCAGATCGTTTCAAGAGTCGAACTTGAGGGGTGAATGCCTTCCACATCCACGTGGAAACCTAAGAACGTTACGCTCGGCACTCCCCATTGACATTTTTGTGCCTTAACACATAATCGTATCCATTGCAAGCAAATGAGAACGTCCCTCACACGCCCTGCTAGCTCCTTCTTAGTCGCAGCTGCAATTAATATATCATCAAAATAGGGAATTGTTCCCTCCAAGCCAGCCAATAAATTCTCGATACATGATTGAAAGATTCCAGGTGCTGCACTAATGCCAAACTATAACCGTTTTACCAGGAATGTGCCTCAGTGAGTGATGATAGTCTGCATTTGAGTCGTTTTATCATCTGCCAGTAGCTGTTGATATGCCTGTGCTAAGTCAATTTTGGCAAAGCAGGTCGCTCCACTAATCGAACCCAAAAGATGACTAATGATAGGAATTGGATGCACATTAGGACAAATTGCCTTATTAAGTGTTACCTTATAATCCCCGCAGATACGTATCAAACCATCTTTTTTCAGAATCGGAACGACGGAGTTGCCCATTCGGGATCAGCTATGGGTTCTAGAATTCTCTGTTTAATCAATTTATTTAACTCTTCATCGATTTTTTGGCGAAGACCCAGTGCACATGACGTGGTTTACATCTAATTGGGTCCACCCTTGGGTCTAACTGCAATGATATTGTTCTATCTTGAACAAGCCCTAATTCGTCCTTGAATAGCTTGGGAAATTCCGACATGACAGATCGAATAGAATCCAGACGGATATTGTTAATCCCCATTATTTTGATACCCAACGCTTCAAACCAGTTACGCCCCAATAAATTTGCTCTATTACTTTTGACCACGACCAACGGAAGGTATTTCCTCATGTGACGAAACGTGACATCAACTCAACAACAACCTTTCACCTTGACATGATTACTGGAATATCCTCGTAGAATTGCACCGAACAGGGCAAGTTTCAATGATCTATTTTCAAATTTCCTTTTCACTGTTTCTTCCGAAACTATGGTATATGGAGACCCGGAATCAATTTGCAGCGAGAATTGAACGCCATTGATTGTGACAGTGGCCATGACTTCAGTAAACAGCAATATAGTATCATGTACCTGATTAACGCTTTCATCATACGCAGCATCCATATTATCCGAGATAGAGAACATTTTATTAGGTAAACCATTTGACAATCTTGTTTGGCAGACACGCCCTATATGCCCCTTTCTGCCGCACGCAAAACACTCAGCATTACAAAATGGAAATTGCAATGCCCATGATTACCATGACATCCGCAGCATAACTCGTTCTTCCACGAATCAAGTTCGAATTTGAATCTGAGCCGACATTCACCCTCCTAGATCTTTCTTTAACAAGATCAACTTCTGTTACCGAAATTTCGGAAAGACGCACTTCTTTCGAATACCGAATTGCCACTTTGGCCGCCAAAGACTCCTCCTGGGCCTCTTTGAAAGTTATATTCTTTCACGTAAAGAAATTCCGCTGAAGATTTTCATCTCGCAACCCGCAAATGAAACGGTCGCACAACATCTCTTCAAAGTTCGCTCCGAACTCGCAATGCTCAGCCAATCTACGAAACTCTGCCACAAACAACGATATGGATTCTCTTGACTGCTAATCATGTCGATAAAACTGATTTCTTCTCACGATTCTGGATGGCTGAGGCACAAAATGATCTTTTAACGCCACTCTCAACGATTCGTATGATTTATCAGTGGGAAGACTGGGTGAGACCAGTGATTGTAACAGTTTATAAGTTTCCTTACTGCACACGCTCAGCAGAATGGCTTTCTTCTTTTCCTCCTTATTAATATCGTTGGCTGATAGGAATGCGTCCAAACGTTCTGCATAAGCTGTCCATTCCTCCGGATGATGGATGTCGAATTCTTCAATTCGCCCAAGACTTGCCATTCCGAAGTATCACTCACTCAATTTTCTCTATGAAACTGTAGCCAAAATTTGGAATAATCCCATCCTCATCACCAGTGTTAAATCTGTAGGCCACAGCCTGAGAAAGAAACACTCGATAACAGTTAAAAACAGTTTATTTGTCTAATGAAGTACAGATGCGAGCAACCACATCCCCGGACCATCCGAGAAGGAATGCCAGGGGTAGGGACCACCGGCACTCACCCAAGTCACTGACCAACTCCCTCCAGTGACCATATACATAACAGAGACCAACACTATTTAACCTCCTAAGAAATGAGAAAGGCCCCTTAAAAGATGTGGAGAAAAAAAGGATTCTATAGAATTCCAGCCAAGGATCTGCAAACACATCAAGAGACATAGGAGTAACCAGGAGAATTCTGGCCCAAAGATTAGAGGAGCATAAACAGAACATAGCCAAAGGAAAACTAACCACGGCATTATCCATAGATTCGTATAACAGGGACCTAAAAATAAAATGGGAAGAAGCCAAAATTATTAGACCATTCAATGCCCCAAAACAAGCTCTAATTATGGAATCCTTAGAGATACTGAACAGGCAGAAGACAGAAACAATTCTGAATGAAAAACTGACGATAGATCCCCCTCCCATGGAAGTATGCAGTTGAGCAGGCGCCCATATAGAATAGCTCCAAATCTAAATTCCATAACCCTCTTTTTTAATTGTTTTTTAGATTTATTATTTTAATAATATGAATTCATCATGTATTTTAGCTTATACTTATTTATGATGTTATTATTTTCATCATTCCAATTAGTAACTATAGTAATCACACATTGTTCTATTTTGCACATTTCAAATTATTATTCTATTCTTTTAACTTGTAACCTGAGGAGGGCCTAGTGCCAAAAACATTTGCATCTTGAAATAAATAATCTTAATTTCTAATAATGCTGTTTGGGTTTGTAGTTACATACCTAATTGTACTATATTGTAGAACTATCTTTATATTCTCATATAAAGATATAGAAACCTATGTGAAGAGAGGCTAAGGTTGTCAAGAAAATAGAGGAGAAGAAGCAAAAGTCTTTAATACTTACTTAGCTCATGTAACAGGAAAAGTTTTTTAATCAATTAAAATGTTTCCTGTTACATGAACTAAGTAAGTATTAAAGACTATTGATAAAAACAGAAAGTGCTAAAAAGCTATAGAGAAGTAAAAGTACTATTATATTTGAGAAATATCCCAAAGAAATCATGCATATCATATAAATTGATTTCAATGGAAATTATTGAGGAAAACAATGGTTAATCATAATAGTTGCATATTTAAAATAGGTAAAAGTCATATCAATGATAATAACTAACATATCAACAGTAATCGAATGTTTATAGGAAATATTCATACAATAGGAAATGCCAAATCAAGTAGTCTCTGACAATGAACCCCAATTTATTTCAATTAAATTTAAACAGTTTTGTGACAGATATACAATATAGCACATCAAAATAAATCCATACCACCTAGAAACCAATGAATTAGCAGAACATTTTGTACAAATATTAAAACAAAGATTCACAGAGATGAAAAATTTTGCAAGAAATCAAGACCATAAAACAAACTAACCTTTCCTGAGTTACTAAATTACACCATAAGACCACAACCAGAAGGTCACCAGCAAAATTATTTATAGAAAGAATGCCAATAATAAGGGACAATATAAAACCAAATCCATAAAATGATAGAAAGAGAATTATGGAAATAAAAAAATGTATCATGTTAAAAAAGCCTAAATATGAACATTCAATGAAGATAAGGGTATGAAATGAATAATAACTTAGTGGAAGACCCAACATAATAGAAAGACAGACTGTGGAGTTATCATTCAAAGTCAAAACCAGAGAAGAAATCAAAAGAAAGCATGCCAATCAATTATAAAAATGAGAAGAAACTCAACATGATCTAGAGAATAAAACACTAAACCAAAAAGAAGTTAACATGAAAACAGAATTGTACAAATAACATCATGAAAAATGATGCAACAAAAATTGAAAATATAGAAAAGCAAATTGCAACTTTAAAAGAACTGATATCAGAACAGCAAGCAAAAAATCAAAGAGAATAAGGCTGAAATTACAATGAAGCATGAGAGAAAGATGGTCATCAAGAAAACTATATAAGTAATTAAATCTGTTGAAATCTAAGTTTCCTATCTGTTTTTTATCACAGATTTTTGTATTCACACTATTTTGCAAGTTTTTATGCAAGTGCCAGGAAATAAATTACAACATTTTTAATATATAATAATAATAAATGTAATTTATTTCCTGGCACTTGCATAAAAACTTGCAAAATAGTGTGAATACAAAAATCTGTGATAAAAAACAGATAGGAAACAGATTCCAACAGATTTAATCGTACAAATTCACTATCTAAAAATTTGATATATATAAATAATATACAAACATAATTAAAAATAAAAAAGAAAAGGGAAAGAATATGTTAGATGATTAGAACAAATATTGACTATCAGTGAATGATAAATAACATGACTAGAAAAATTGGAGACAATTACAAGTGAAGGTACAAGAAGATATGGAAAAATGTTTTATTTCAGGGTGTGTTAGTTAGTCAAAGGTCATTCATGCAGGTGATCAGCAGTGTAGGGACTGTAGACTTCAGAGAGAAATAAGTAGCTGATATATTTTATATTCTGTAATTTACTGTGTGTGCTACAATTCCAACAGAATATACCATGCAAGGAGAATTATTGATTTAAAAACAGCTGAAATGAGTATGCACAATATTGGATAAGTACTAAATTTCATTAATTTAATTAACAATATTTTATTACTGAATGATTTAAAAGGAATTTAAATATGAAAATATTTTTTAACTATAATACTTATTTAAAATTAGATTTTCCTTTATTAAAAAATGCATTTATATATAATTATATTGTAATCTTGGTTAATTCATATATTCGTATATCTTGGTTAATTCATATATAACTTTTGACTATTCTTAATAATTAGTTTTAATTTTTATTCTATTGTAAATTTTCTATTGTGATTTAGAAGTGACATAAATATGATTAACCATATTCAGTCACTTCTATGTTATAAATATAATGTTTATTTATATATCTATTTCAGATGGGACAGTCTACTTTAAGTGTAGATATGGAATGGAAATACATATAGAATGGGAACATTTGTTAGATGCAGCTGTATAGGGCTATATAAAGCTGAAAGCATTACTGTCTATATACTATTAGTTAAAAATATTATATTTCTGCCTAAAATGTTTGTTTTATTTCCCAAATTAAAGATCAATATAATTATGATATTTTATTTAATATGAAATACAATGTTACAGTATTTATATATTTATATTACATACTAAAATTATATCTTGTATACAAGATGTATATGTATATACAGTGGATTCCATTTAATTGGACCATCGATTAATTGGGGCAGCTGTATAATTGGGCCAAATCTCAAAGAACAGAAACCAAATTAATAAACTAATACATAATTTAAATGCTTAATTGGGACCATAGCAGAAAAGGAATTTTCAATTTTTGATATTATTAGGGATTTTTCAGAAGTATGGCTATACATACATACACTAATCTTTGCCAAGATATCAAGAAATAGAAAAGGAATTTTCAATTTTTGATATATTTTAGGGATTTTTCAAAAGCGATAGCAGAAAAAGAATTTTCAATTTTTGATATATTTTAGGGATTTTTCAAAAGTATAACAACACTACATACACTAACACTTGTGTGCTTTCTTAAAAAATTTCTTTTATAAAAATTATAACATTTGCAACACTACATACACTATTACTTGATGTGTACGTTTTTAAAAAAATCCTTATATAAAAATTATAACAACGTTTTATTATACCGATGATTTTTCAGGTTAAACCTTTCTACAAGACAATACAAACTAACACAATGGAGTGGGTCGTTTCTTCCCATCCTATTACATACATATCATCAACACACTGTTGCCGCACTAATATAAACATCCATTCTTTAGTAAAATTAGAAGTAAATATCATCGTTGATAAAAAAATACATAACAATACTGTATTTGGCAACACTAATGTGATGAGAATCAATTATCTATTGTCATGAGTCTGGCAAGTGTGCATCTACTTAAGAGTCTACCATTACTATACCTAGTGATATTCATTTACAGTGTCGATTTTATTTAAAATTTTTAAATTTTTGCCAAGATGTCAAGAAAGGATTTTACACTTTTCAGTAAAATTGCTTTTCTGGATAAAATTAAAAGCCAGCCATTTAATACAAGCCATCATAGACTTGCTAAAATAAACCAAAATCTACAATAGCATGTCTCCTACAACAAGAAAATCAACTGCATGAGTAGTGGACATTACAGAAAGAAATTCCAGGAACATCCAAAAGAAAGCATGATGGAAGATCCAGAAGTTGAAGAAGCATTAGATCAATGGATTTCTATAGTTAAGAAATCCAGAAGTCGAAGAAACATTAGATCAATAGTTTTCTATAACCAGCAGGCGAGGCGTGAATATCAGTGGCCCAGTGTTGAAGACAAAGTCAGAGGAGATCGCTAAAAACCTAATAATTAGTACTTATTTTAATAAAGCATTAAAATAGGTACCTAATTATTATTATTTTTATCTTTTATTTATTTACCTACAAATTACATATTTTATTTTAGAATTTATTATTACTTTGTTTAATTGGGGCAGCTGCTTAATTGTGCCAAAATGGCTTAGTCCCAATATATCCGAATTAAGCAGAATCCACTATATATATATATATAAATTTGACTTCCATAAAATCTCAATTTATATAAAAAATTTCAGAATGACTTATTTATATAATCAAAGGTTTGTATGTAGTTTAATAGATTTAGAAAAAACAATTAACAAACAACACTAATCAGGAGAAAATATTTTATATTAGGAAATAAAAACTAAAGTTTAATAAATTACAAGTTTTTTTTAAATATTAAACTATATTTTAGATTATAAGTAATTATATTATATATTAAATAATACAAACCTGATTCAGGACAAGATCCAGAATGAATTATTACATCATCAATTGAAATAGAATTTACTGAATCAAGAAAAGTCCCTTGAAATTTAATCTATAATTAAAAATATTTTGCTTTTTAATTTTATAATTTTAAGCAAACCAGACACTGAAAAAATTAACACACAATGAATTATAATATTACTTGTGTCTTATGTTTTTATAAAAAGAAATATTAATATAATTAACATAAATTAAAAATAAAATAAAAATAAAAAATATATAAACTTTGTTTGCTAAAATATACATAGATGAATGTACTTTCATTTGACCAATACTAACAAGGAGACCCGATTGACTATGATTCACCAATTTGGATGAAATTTTGCAGGATGGTGGTAACTCTTGTGCTGATTTATCTGACAAAATTTTAATGTATGAACACTCAATCAATATTTTTAAATAAATTTTTAAAGTACATGATTTTTAAAGTTTTTTTAATTACCATAACTGTTAAAAATTTCAATGTTTGAATAGCTATGTTAGCAGTATAATTGATTGTGACCTGAATAAGTCAGGTTTGAATTCTATTGAAACTTTTTTACATATGAAAGTAATTTTTGTTTAAATTTATTCATTTTTTCATATTTGTCTTTTTCCCATAATAATTATATTGCTTGAGAACTTTATATGTTCATTTTTTTATTCTGAACTTACATTTATACATAAAAATAATAATTAAATGCATCATTATTTCATATTTTAAAAAAATTATTTTATTTTGTATATTTTCCTATATTTATGAATTTGTGTTTAATGCAGTCTTGTTGAACTTTTGTTATTAAAAATATACTTTTAAAATTACTTTTATATCATGTCAAAAATTCTTTCAATAAGGAAATAGTGTACAATCAGTTGCAAAAAAGTTTTCACTTTTCTGGAAGGAGTTCAGCTTCCTTTCAATTTACAGATTCATCATGCATTACTCAGAACAGATTTGCCTATCTATGATGCAATGATAGACACTTCCATATTCTTATAAATTGTGCAAGTGGGGGTAATGAGGATTAAGGAGTGATGGGATTAATCAAATAAAAAATAAAACAATTTAGACAGATAATTATAATACTTTGTTGTAGTAATACTGAGGCTGGCTTTATAAATATTAATGTAATAAATCTGTACAGAATAATTAGAAGTATTACTTGAATTATCAAGCAATAAGTTTAAGATCATCTGTGTGTAATAAACATTATTGTTGTATGTTTTTGTTTTCTGTGGAGTATTTAAAGAAAATGTCTTGTCCTATGTCTACGGATGTTAGAAAAATAATCATTCGTCATAAGCAACAAGATATAAATATTAATGATATTGCAAGTATCATTGGAGTGTCAAGCAGAACAGTGTTGATTATTATTAAATAGTATCATGAAAGAAGGACTGTATCTCCTTACAAATCATCCAGAAGACCTTGACTAACAACTTGTCAGGATGAGCTTACTTAATAGAAAAGTCTGAGAAAAGCCCTATAGTTGTAGCTTTATTTTTCACCCATTCATTAGATAAAACATTGATATTTATCCTTAAAAAATCCTAACTTTCATTATTTTGTAAAATTGTTATAATTGCCATTATTAAAAAAATATATTTTCTTTAAATGTTCAACACTTATTCCATGCTATTCACAATAAAACTATAAAACCATCTTTTAATAATATATTGTGTAAACTTCGGCTTTCTAAGCTTAATCATGTTGGTTTTTCCCATCTCATCCAATTGCTGCAGTTCCCCTTGTAAATGGAAGAGTTCATTTCACTTTCTATATGTTTAGTTAGCTTTCTTGCAAGTATAATCGATCATAATTTCCACTCATGCAGCTCCTTTGAATTAGGTGAAAACCTTTTTGCAATAGATTGTACATATTGAGGAACCATAATATTATATAATATAATCTTAACATTTCAATTTACTATAGTCTAAGAAAATTAATCACTTATTGAAATAATTTTTGACATGAACATAAAATTATTTATAATATATTTATAAATATTGTATATCACACAAAATACTATAATTTCTTTATAAAATTATGAAATAATGATGAATTTACTTATTTATTTATTTTTGTGTTTAAATAAATTTCAGAATACTAAAATAAACTTATGTAGTACTCAAGTTATCATGCTAAAAATAATAAAAAAATCTAAAAAATATATATAAAAAATAAATAAATTTAAATACTGTAATTTTTCTTTTTCAGTATTTTTATTACAGGAAATAATCCCATATCAATTGAAAATCAACTTTATTTGTGACAAATTAAATTATTTTCAAATTTTTATATCATTAAAAGTGGAAATGTCTTACAAGTTAGTGAAATTCCCATATTACCTGCTAATTCCCTATCTTCTATTAATCTCACTACTACTATAATTTGCATTTGCATATTTTAAATAATCTATTATTACAAACTATTACACTGCCAAATTTTACTTATGAGTTGTTCTATTATTGAATCTATTATTATTATTTTTTTATTATAAAACAATGGCATTTAATGAAATTATTTACAAACAAGATTAAGAATAAATCTCATTTAACATTTAATAGCCAATGTTATTTTGGTTTATATTTTTCCAAGTATTGCTATTTCAATATATAGTCAATTCTCATTTGAATGTTAGTGTTAGGTTTCTAAAAATAAGAAACTTTAATTGAAACCAAAAATCTGATAGGTCTAGTGTTGTAAGTTAGGATTACATTCTTAGAGTGCTTTTTGATATTAGAGAGGGATAATAAATTAGTAATTTTTATCATCTAAACATTTTGTATTTCTCAATGATGGAATAAAGTGAAACAAAAGTATGATTTAATTGTACTGTTATATAGCAGTTATGTCATGCTTATGGGTAAAGGAAATTATTTTCTAATAAAAGACAGTTTATCAGAAATACTGAACTGAAATAAATATATTTGCTAAATATTTATAAATGTAACTGTAAATATAGAAAAATTTCATCTTACAGTAAGATCCCGTTTAACGCAGGGATGCATTCCAAAGAAACATAGTGCTAAATGAAACAATGTTAAATGAGGTCATCTTAACACATAAATAGTGGGACAGGTGAAACAGGACAGTGAATAAAAAAATATATGTACCATTTTTATTTTATTTTGTAACATATATTATTAATATTGTATTTCATTAATTATAGACATTTTTGTATTGCTAATATTGATTTGTATTCATAAATCATTCATGAAAATCAAAAATATTTGAGTAAATAATTTATGTTTGTGATGAGGAAGGATTCTTCCTCATTTGACATTTTTTGCTTTATCGTTAAGAACTCATCTAAGATGAGGAAGGTTCTTTCTCATTTGATACTTTTGTTTTTTCATTAAGCATGATGAAGAAGGTTCTTCTCATTTGATACTTTTTGTTTTTTTGTTAAGAATCATCTAACAAAAGATGAGGAAGTTCTTCCTCATTTGACACTTTTTGTTTTTTGCTAAGAATCATCTAACATCATTTGCAAGCATCTTTTGTTTGGCAAGCAATTGTCAATAGCGAGACATTGCATCCATAACACTTCATCTTGCCTTTGAACTTTTATCAAAATTTGGATCATTTTGTATAAACTGATCCATAATTTCCATGATAGCTAAACTTGTTTTGAGAAAATCGATTGCAAGTTCCTTTTGCTCCTCATTTTCAGAATGCTAACTTCTTTGCCTTTGTGTGATTCCATATTTATAGTTGAATATAACAGATTGAAAATCTGCACCAAAGTGAATGAATAAAAAATATAAAATTCGAAAAAAATGCATTATATCAAAACAGTGTTAAGCAGGATCTTACTGTATACTGTATTTAAGTGAATTATAGTCTAGCTTTCTCTCTTTTGAGAATTAAAAATCAGGATCAAAATTCACCATGTTGATAATCAACCAACAGTGTATAGACTGCTGAGGAAGTGTCCTCTTAAGAATCCTAAACAACTCTAGAACACACTTTGTTTGTCTCCTAATTTCTGACTATTATGGAAAAGCTGAATTAACAACAACCCAAAAAGTTCACAATCCCTTTGCTGCAGAAAAATGTGGGCCCAAAAGGAGGCACAGTTGAGGAACTATAATTCGAAGTGGTAGAGTAAGCCACCTTGACCATATCGAACTATAGTTCGAAGCAGCAACATTCAGGTTAAAACTAAAATGGGATAATTGTTATTTTTATTACTGTAAAATAACATTGATGATGACTGTTCATATATATGAATTCTGACCGCAGCAGACTTTCGTATGTACTGCGCTATCATAAATATGAATTGTGACTGCAGCAAACTTTCATATGTACTGCACTGCACTGAAATCAAACGCTCTGCAAGAGGCTTAGAAGTATCAAAGCAACAAATTCATGTGATTTCAGATTTATTGAGTATAACAGCTTGAAAATCCCACCAAAGAGAATCAATTAAAAATATAGAATTCTAAAAAACTGAGATATATTGAAATAGCATTAAGCAGGGTCTTACTGTACTTTAATCAATGAAACTTGTTCATAGTAATGAACAGCTTCATTAAATGAAATAATATTATAGTTTATGATTTTTTGTAATATTTCATTGATTTTCAATGAAATATTACAAAACATCATAAACTATTAACAGTATATATTTTTTGTGTTAACTAAACAATATTCACAAAATTCAAAATTAGGGAACAGTATTTCTCCAGCTTCCATTGAAAAACTCAAAAGAATTTCAAGAACTTATCAAAAAATTTGACAGTACAAAATGATGTAAATTAACAAATTGAAATATAACATAAAAATGAATAAATTGATATTTAACAATAATTCAAGATATTGCATGAAAATTGTTAGTGCTGTACATCTAATGATTACTGCTGTTTTTTATTTAATTAGAAATATATTAACACTAGCTGCTGTTTTCAAATCTGAATTTCTCAAAGAATTTCATAGTACAGAACTAAATTTTTATAGCAGAAAACAAATACAATATAATGTATAGGTAGTCTTCAACTTATAACTTGACTTACAATGATTTGCATTTGTGACAGACAAAAATTATTATTAAATATTCTCTAATTCAACTTTTCTGCCTGCATGTAATTGTGATTTTACATACATACATACATACATACATACATACATACATACATACATACATACATACATACAT
>AYEL01078037.1:0-39818 GCA_000484575.1 Olivierus martensii
ATGTGAGAAAACATGTATAGACTAAAATGGCATTGTTTCATTTAATTAAAGGTGATCAGAAATAAATTTCTGAGTAGCAGAAGGATTTTTAAGTGAATGTATACTAGGCATGTGGATGATAAATATGAAAAAGGAAGGACAAGAAAAATATGGAGATTATATGAGAATGTACGAGTTTCAGAGTATTAATACAGGTAATCTTCATAATAACACAGTTTCGCTCTAACATGATTTGAAAATTATGGAAACCCTCATATAACACAGTATTTCGACCACATGATTTTTACTTAACACATTTAGAAAATTACATTTACTCTCCTACAACACAAAACGTTTTCATTAATTTTTGTAAATCTACACTATGGGCACAGAATACACACATAAAATGCAATTATTGGAAATACTTTGCTAAAATTAATCATAAATGCAATTTTGCTAGTTTAGTGTGAGAGGGACAATATGCAGTCTATTTTCGATTTTAATTTGAAATTTAGTTAATTGTTGACTATTGCATATTTTGTGTTCCAAACGTTCAGTTCTTGGATAAAAAATAAGTTTTTATTCTTCGCTGTGTTCCAAAAGTTCAGTTCTTGGATAAAAAATAAGTTTTTATTCTTCAATAGAGGAATATAAAATAGGAAAAAAAACTTTTTTATTCATAAATTATTTTTGGATATGCCCTAAGGAACAACTGTTTTGTAGTGGGTTAGATTACAGATTTTGTAAAGAGAACAGAAGAGACACAAATTTTAAATACATAAAAAGTTCAGAAAGTGAAGTTGATACTATTAAATGTGAGGGTCATGTGATCGGACAGAAGAAATTGCGAGGGTCATGTGATTCGATGAAAGACGAAAACATCATAATTAATATCTTATGAATGTTAACTAGTGAAAAACATCACGTACGAAAGACGATAATTAAGAACGAGAACAATCATAGTTATCATAAAATACAAAGATAAGGGATTGTGCCAGAAACCACATCAAAAATAATTTTTTTCAGGTGGCGATTACAAACTTATGACCCAGGTTATCAGGTCTAGATAAAGTGTGAAGAGAAACCTGAGCCAAGTATGGTCACCTTGAAGCCCAGACTGCCTGCTTTTGGACCGATGGGGGGAGGAAACAGTCAATGATATAAGGACCCACTGAACAAAGGGTCAGGGTCTTTTCCTGTTCATCTTCGTAGTTATCCACGATCATTGTCTCCGTCTTCCTGTTTGTCCCATCCAACGATGCCAACTTCCGAGTTCGTCTGTCCTTCACCGCCGTTTTTCCACCTGTATTACTGCAGGCTTTCATCAAACAGCTTTTACAATCTTCAGAAACTTCAACATTGACGTTATTTTTCCCGTAGACAATAAATATAGAATATAGAACATCGTCTTATCAACGTCAAGAATTCTACAACAAGGTATTTATCCTTCCCACTGGTGTATTGAAATGTTAATATGTACAATAATGTACAGGAATCTCTCATATTAAATGTTTATTGTTAATGTTAATTTGAGTTGTGTGACTTATTGTGTCTACTGGCTCTCCTGCCCCGTCCTTACTCACGTCACAACCATGTTTATTCAGCCAGAATCAACTGTGTTATTGGGACACATACTAACCCAACTGGTGTCAGAAATCCTGATTAAGGCATTTAAGGTTTAAGCCTGTGCCTGACCTGTCCTGAAGGCTCCTCATAAAGAAAAAACTGTTCTCATTTTAATGAAATAGTGGTAAGGAAGATGTAATTATTAAGTGAATGTTATATAGGCTGTATACTTTTTCTTTCCTTTTGCTTTATGTATATTGTTTTTTTAAGGTCTTATGTATATATATTTTTTCTTTATGTATCGTGTTATCAATATTCTTAATAAAAATTCAGTTTCTTATGTGAAATTAAAAAATTGTTTGTTTTTAATTGGTTTTGGAATGTAAAATCCCTTTTTTGTATTGGCTCCAGGTCTCACATAACACAGTTTCACACAACACGGTGTTTTTTAGGAACTTATCTACTGAGTTATACGAGAGTTAACTGTAATATACATATTTGTAAAGAGGACTATAAAAGAAGTTGTATGGTGTTTAGGGATAGATGTGTGTGGCACCATCTGATCAATGGTATGAGAGAGGATCCTCTTATTTATTTTTATCTTACTGCTCACTCTTACAGGATATGGATGATTTTATGCAAATATCTATATTAAAAAATTCATATTGTGCAAATGGATAAATAATTTATAAGAAACAAATAAAAATACAATAAATTTTTAATATAAATTTAAAAAATTAATAAAATACTTTTGTTATTTACTGTATAAATTTGAGTAATATAATATTTCATTGAAATAATATGATATTAAGACTTGAAAGAAAACAGATTATACATTTTTTTGCATATTTTAATCAAATATATATAATATAAATATCCCTCAATTAAAAATAAATTCTAACTTTCTGAAAATTGAATGTATTTTATAAATAATTAATCAGAATTAAAGTTTTTGAAATTATAAAAATTTATAATTTTGAAATAATAACTATAGTTTGTAATGATTGTTATTTTTAGTGCTATATTAAGCTTAAATTCAAAAAATAATGCAGCACTTAATACATGGAAATTCAATACTGAATGACAAGAAATTAGCTACATAGATAATTACTATTACAAATTACTGCATTTTAGTATGCAATATTGTATTTATAGTAATGGTTTTAGAATGTTTTAATATCAATAGGTAAAATGGCAAGGACTTTCTGGCATCCAAGAATTAATTGGAAGTTTTTACATTGAATTAATGGAAATGAGTTTTCAGTTTACATATTTTTGCCTATCGGCATTTCCAAGATCCCAATTATCTTCATAAATTGACAGAAACTTGTACTTCGATACTATGATTCAAAATAATACTATGTATACTATGTTGAAACTGGCATCTGAAAATCACTCTTTCAGTTAAGTTAATCTTTTTGCAAAATATAATAATTAATTTGGTATCTATGAACATAACCAATAATTATTCACATACATAATAATCTCATATTTTTAAGATATGCAGAAAACATTAATTATACGGGGGTGATCATTTTATTGCACACATCACAGTTATCATGTGTTTAATATAGAAACAAATTGAAACATAGACATCAAATGACAAGTTGGCTTTCAATACTTCTTTACAATAGGTGTTGAAAATGTCCACCTTGAGCTTCAAAGCAGATGCAAGTTCTCTTGACCATGGGGGATGCTATCTTGTGTAGGAGCATACAGTTGATGGATATAATCTCTCTTGTAATATACTACTTTAGGTCTTGTACAGGCAGTATATGGATTTTGTTAACATATATAACATTTGAGATATCCCCAGAGAAAGAAATCCACTGTGATAAATCAGGTGATTGAGAAGGCACAAATCTTTTGAAATCAGACAGTTGTCAAACATTTCTTCCAGAACCTGCAGAGTATCACATATGAATAAAGATAAAAACAGCTCAAAGGCAGGAACGTATAATAGAATAAACTTTTATTACATGTAGTAGCGCTTTCGATACAATTATCCTCCTCAGCTACCTTAACTATAAGGAATCGTTACAGTTAAGGTAGCTGAGGAGGATAATTGTATCGAAAGTGCTACTACATGTAATAAAAGTTTATTCTATTATACATTCCTGCCTTTGAGCTGTTTTTATCTTTATTAGTATAAGATTTGGCAGTGTATGATTTGATAAGTAATTGTATCACATATGACATGTTACCCATCTTGTTGCAGGTTACAATAATGTTTGTCTGCTTCAGACGTGAAATAAATTGTATGATTATATCCTGGTACAACTGGTTGTTGAGTGTCATATCAAAAAATATAGGCCCCACTATATATTGTCACAAAATCACATATTACATTTAACTTTATTAATGTAATGGCATTTTATATAACATAACACATGGGGGTTTCCTGTTAAACAGTATTTGTTGTTCTGATTGTCAACATATCCACTAAGGTGGAAACATGTCTCATCACTAAAAAACACTTTATCAAACAAGATATTCTATGACATCTCATCAATATAGTCAGTCACTTACAGTATATAATTTGTTTGAGAGTATCTGGTTCTTTTAGTTCTATCACTTACAGGCAGGTAAATGGACACAGTTTGCACATAGATATAATTTCATTGTTATCTTGTTTGTACTCCCATACAACATCTATGTTTGTGATGCCAGGTTACACACACTTTTTGCTGGAGACTGTTGTAATGCTATCTGTATATCCTCTAGTTTTCCATCCGTTAACACATGAGAATGCCTCATCATCATCTTGTCACCAACACTCCTGCTCTTTTGAAAATAGCCGACAATTCTTGTAATTGTTGAGTTAGGCACAGATACAACAAGATACTTTTGATGAAATTGTTCCTTCATGTGTGCATATGACTGTCTTTAAAAATATACTTCCACAATAAATACCTTCTGTGATAGGGAAATGGCATATTGTAATGTCAGTAACAAACATGCAAGAAACACAGCATTCTTCTGCAGATCTGTGATTCAATTAACCACATGTAAACACTGCCCAGTTTGGGGAACATTGGGATGCTATCTTCTGGCACATTCCCAAACTACACCAACCTATACCAAATAATTTACCCCTTTATAACAAATAAATGTACTCTTCTTACACACAGAATGCCAGATGTGCATGATAAAATGATCACCCTATACATTCAAATACGAAACGAAATTATTTAAAATTTTATTATTATTTACTTGTTTATTTAATGTTTTTTATATAACAGGTTGATTCAGAATGGTGATATTAAATGAAGATCAAACATGCTCAAAAAACTATACACGTGTGAATGTTGGTTCCTGAGTAAATAAGTCTAAACATTGATAACAATATATCTGCTTACAGTGATGTGAATACCATTTACAGAGATATAGGTAATCCTTGACTTAAACATGTTTGATTTATGATCATTCATACATACAATAGCAAGTATTCAATGAGTGATCATAAACTGAATGATGCAGTAAATTCTGTGATTAGTCAGTAATTCAAACAGATTAAAGTCCATAAGCAATGGTTTGATATATGGAAAACATTCTTTTTGTGTTTTGTTCTTATAGTTTTGTATTTGTTACATTTATTACAACAATATATAATATCCTAATAAAGTAGTGGAAAATCACAAACTTTGGACATTTTTGACTTTTGACCACTCCTATTTACAATGGCAGTTTTACCTAAGTCAAAGATTATTTATATTCAGTTTTCTCATTTAGTCATACTTGCACATAATATTATTATATGTCATGCCTGTTATGTAATCATCTATTATATAACAGGTATGACATAAAGTAAGTTTAATTGTAAGTGGATATACTATCATCAATCATTTCATTCATTTTACTCAGAAAATGTTATTCACAAGAGCAGCAGTAGAGAATTTTAATTTTTGCTATAGGTCAAGATTTATTCATATTCAAATATTTATATAACATTTCACAAAAAATTACACAAAAATTATCATAAAAACAGATATCTTTGTCTCTATGTTTAAATTTCCAAAGGGCAACTGCTCTTGTAGAGTTTGCATCTAGGCTGATGGACATATCTGATCATCTTATGTAGAATATCACCATGCAGACTTACTTGTTCAGGGACACATTATATATGCACAACATATTTTTTGGGGAAGTTACAGTACTTGGATTTTTGATTAAATTTAATAAAATAAAAAATAAATTTTGTTAAAATCATAAAACAAATTAACTTATTCAGTTACCTGAAACATTTATCCCTAGTCCAGAACAAGTACCATTTTCCCATTCTCCTTCATATATATTACCATCATGATAAATCATCCTTCCCCAACCACACATTTTGCCATATTTCCATTGGCCTTCATATACGTCACCATTTGTAAAATAACATATTCCATAACCCTGTTAAGAATATATTTATATTTACTTTAAATAAAGTCACTTTTATTTTAATTTCCAAAAAGAAGGAAGTTTTGGAAAATGAAATGTAAAATCAAGTTAATTGATGAATTTTATTATTTAATGATGAGAAACAGTATAATGTAATTATACTCAAATATATTATAATCTGCTTTTAATTTCTCAATAATTTAGTTTTTGATATATTGTATTTTTAGTTCCATATTTTATTTGTCTTTTCTCATCTCAAACTTTTTCTTTCACCCAAAAAAAATCAAATCAATCAGCCCAATTGCAATACATGCAATCCCCAACATTCAATTTCATATTTATGTAAAGATTCATAACTAAAAAAAAATATTCTGTTTATAGCAGATAAAGCTATAATTCAGAGATACAAGCATTTTTCTCCAAATTTCATCATTCATTACATGTACATGTATTTTATGAGCTTATAAGATTAGGAGAGCAAGCCCAGACCAAGACCTCTCCTGAAAAATTGAAGGTGTGAGACTCAGAATTGAATCCAGATTCTCCAATTATGATATCAATTATATTAATTATATCAAATATAATTAATAGAATTACTTGTCAAATATTGCATTAAATTGTATTTTATTTATATAGATATTAACAAAGTGTCAAATTTTGCTATTTATAATTTCCATGAAATGTTATATGCCAAAACATATGTATGTTGAAGCATACTCTTTACAGTACAAAGACATAATATTAAAAAAATTTTATGTTAAAGAATAAGCACATAAACCAGTCAGATGACCATATGGGTATTATTTACCATCTTGGTAAAATAGTTAGTTACAGATTCAATTCAAAGTCCCACATCTCCAATCATATCTCTATCTCCTGGAAGTACATTTAACACTTACATGCAACTTCTTGGACTATTTAAATATTCATTTTTCAAAAGGAGTCTGAGTTTTAATTCATTAACTAAAATTAATCTAATAAAAACACACGTATATATGATATATGATGAAATTGGGGAAATAATGCTGATATCTCTATTTTATAGCTTTTTCCACTTTAATCAATATATTTTTCTTATAACTCAAGGAATCTTTATAAATGTTTGATGTATATTAATTGGAAACTGTTTGTACTAGTAGTACTATACTTACTAATAAGTATATAAATGAAATAAATTCCTCTATGAAGTTCCAGCTTCAACTCAAACAATGAATATGAGTCTAATGAATAGGAAACTCATTAAGCATTTATTACTTTACTAGTACTTGGCCTTATTTTATAAGGAAAACAAAAAATAAACACAATTTCAATATTAAATGAATAATTTTACAATCTATGTGGCAAAAACAAATAGTTATTAAATTTAACTGTAAACTCTTAAACATTACAAATATATTTTCTAATGTAGATTCTCAAAATTTTTCTTCACGTACATTTTCTAAACTTTTTAAAGTGAATATGGTATTTTCTTTAATATTTTATTTTATTCAATTTTATACAGTTTTCCATTAAATGGTGAGGTATTCTAGAACCCAACACAAGCCACCCTGTACATGAAATGTGAATTGGGAAAATGAAGACAAGGATCTTCCTTTTAATAATGTCAAACTGATTTTCAAGAAATTTAGTAGACAAATTACGCTTGAAGATAATTTTCATAATATACTTTTTAATCCTGATCAATAAAATCATTTCAAATGACAAATATGTATAGAAATTAATGCTTCTACAATAGCTTGGTTTGAATAATAATCATATTCTTTTATAAGAAATTCATAGATTAAATGAAAAAATTAGCTATCTTTATTAAAAGTTAATGATGAATATAAATTAAAATATAAATATGCAAGATGAATTTTTCTAGGCCAATGGAATGCAAACGTTTTTTCTTAACTGCAAATATTGCTAGAAAGAAAAGAATTATTTTTCTATTTTTATTGTAAGATATATATTTTATTGCATTTACATAGTAAACTTAATTGCTTTCGTAATTAACCTCACAACTCAATTTGTGTAAAAATTGAGTTTGATAAGGACTGTAACATGAATGATCTTGCTGTGATTTTTATATTTAGTTTAAACCTTTGGTTTCCTTACCTTTACAAATTTTTGAACTCTATTTAACCTTTATTTCCTTAATGAATCACACAAATATGTGCTTTATCTATATTTATTTTATGTACATATTTTGTTTAAAACCTTAGTGTGTTATGGACATGAAATAAAATAATAATTGCATCTATAAATAATTTTTGTATAATTACATAAAACAATGATTATATAAAAAGAAATTACAATGCTTACACAGGAGTTGGTGGTTCATCTGTATCAATAGGTCGTGGTTAAATGATGACTATTTTTTCTTCTCATGATGGTAATCTGCATGTAGAGTTGTAGGCTTGTTTCTATTTAAAATTGTTTTATGGAGGAAATAACTGCTTGTTTGTAAAGAATTATCTTTAGTAACTTTATTTTAATATTAATAAACAATTCTTTGTTTTCTGTGTTATCAGTTGTTATCTAGTGGAATATTTTGGAATTTATGATCTGGAAACAAATCAAATCCAAAATTGGGGTTAATTTGGATTTCTGAAACACATGCAGAAAGGAAAGACTGGAAGTGAAAATGGCTATAACAATGATGACTCCAATTTTGTTATTCAACATTTAAGGTTCGCACAAAACCTTATATGCTGGAAAACAAAACTATAGTGGTAGGAAATCTTAGACTGAAATCTGCAATTTATTCATTTGTAAAATGTATTAAGAATAAGATTATAAGAATTAAATAATATTCTGTCAACTTTGGATATAATGGACTCAGTTATAGTGAATCTGATCCATGATATTTTAATGTATTAAAAATTTTGCTTATAATGAACCCTCATTTCAGTTTTAGTGAAACAAAAAACTGAAAATTTAAAGAATGTCATTTTAATATAATTTTTTGCTTAATCTAGTGTGTGCAAATTCCTAAACATTTGGTCCTTCATATATGGTCAATATCTATGCTACGTTATATATGCAATCTCAAGCTTATTTGCCATAGAACTGATTAAATTTTCCACATCATCATAATTGAATATTTTGACCAAAAGATGCATCTCTTAGAAAAACTTTAGAGTTTTATTTTGATTATATAATTTTCTTAAGAGAGCTATATTGACTATCATCATTGGGTGGAAATAAGATTTTTCACAAAATGATTGAAGATTATCTACTGACATCCTCTCATAAAACCTGGTAATTATTCTGATATAGGTAGAGATATAATTGATATTGTGGGTTTATAAGTGGGAAATTTTCAGTTTTTTTCTTAGAAATGCTGCAATACAATACACCAGGATGTTAATAAACGTTAAGAGTGCATAAAAACATTAATTGTTAATTAATTCAGTCTGATTTTAAATAAATATTTCCTTTTATCAAGTGGATTTACGTGATAAAATTTGATTTAAGCCGAATGACTCACGTGAAAAAAAATAGAAGAAAAATTTTTTTTTGCATTTAAATAGATGTTGGACGGTTGGTTATCTATGTAAAAAAATTAAAACTGCTGCAAAAAAAACTAACCAGGAAATTGATTGTAGTGTGAAGACAACTGGTATCTTAAACAGGTATTGAGAGAAAATGAATTAGCCTACTAGTTCAGAAGACTTCATTAATTTTACGCAAAACATAGAAGTGGGTCACACAATAAGAGCCGCTATTCAAATGAGGTGATACTGGCCAATCTAGAGGAGTAACACGTTTCTATTCGGATGTCAGTATATTATTTTTTCCGGTCTTGTAATATATAAACCAACCCGTTCCGCAACATCTAATGATAAATTGTCAACGTTTCGCGAGCTGTTTTCTGAAAACGTCCGCTTTCTACCTGATACCAAAACAAAATAGTTTCTTTTTTTTTATTTTTTTTTAATAAAAAGTGTTTCTAGATTTGGAAACTAGAATTTAAAAATTTAAGCGCGTATTTTTACGCCTATTGAGGGAGACAAACCACGCGTACTAAACACAGCAAACTTCCTGTTGACGAGATACCTGGGCGTTTGCCAAGGTGACTGTAGGTGACACTTTCGCACGCTCCGATTCCAAGGTCAGGTGAATAGTAGCCTGTTGCAAAGCATGACGGGATGGTCAGCGGGGGTCGCTAGTCACTTGATCGCTGTATAAAACACGACAAATTATTAATTAAAATTCTAGTATTTAACGTTACCATACAGTCACCCGAAAATTGTCATTTTTTTTTTAAATTAAAACACCGATAGAAACAACAATTTTCCTGTATTTTTAAAAATAAACTCTGCGCCATATTTCTGTCGAAAAAATTTAAATTGTTACGTAACAATATCTGTAATAAGTGTTGCTGTGGAAATATATTAACTTATACTTCGTGCGTACTTGAATTTTTTCATTAACGCGAATTAAAAACTTGTATTTTCTATTGTGGTAGGTTGAGACTAAGATATATAATTTGGCTCTCGTAGTCGAGACTAATTCGATAATTAGAATCTAAGAAAGTGCTGCCAGCTCCACCCACACGCCTGTCATTGTCCTTCCGCGTCTGCACAACCGAAAAAAGTCCTTGATAGCGAAGGATACAAACGACGAAACGAGGCGAAATGGGCACTTCCGTCCGTGCATGAGGGTCGCGTGCAGAGCCACTCGTGACCCTAACTTGGTCCCGTCGTGACAAAGTCCCCCTCTATCGGCAAATATAATCTTCAAGAGCTTCCGGTCTAGCTCGTTAGACCTCTTTAAAAGACGCTTAGTCAGTCGCAGGAAGTGGGAGATGCCAATGAAAGGAGTGGCCGATTTCTACAGAAAGTCATATACAAAATAATCGAAACTAGATATATAAGTATCGATAATATCAGTCATAAATAAAAAGTTATATACGTTGTGTCACTTAATAAACTTTTAACATTTATATAAGATATGATACTGCTTTGCTTAACAGTCACCTCTCGCAACTCATAGAAACTTCATACTCACGCACTAAATATTAATATTTAGTCTGTGCAGTTCGAGACGATTTTTTTCTTTTCCCAAATAATAAAAAAAAGCAAACATCCTGCAAGTAATTGCAATATATAAATCCTCAAAAATACCATGAGAAATAAAACCTTCTCCTTTGCAAACCGTATCTGGGTGTTTCATGATATAGAAACAATTGGAGCGAAGTAAGCCCATAACTAAAACTGCAATTTTCTTTGAACCGTACTAAACCTAATAAGGCATATCTAAGAAAAATTACAGATCGTCGAACTTTTAAGACCCCTATGATCTCAAAGGTCGTCACCTTAAAAAGAAATAACGGTAAAATAACAAGGAAAAACTCTGAGATAACATCACAAAAGTATTTTTGGAAACGTCACAATAAAAAATAATAATATAAGGCAATGCTTAAATTTCATAAAAATTTCCATCATTAAAAGATCTTTAATACTCTAAACAATTTGTAAACCCAAACGGAATGTGTTCTTAAAACTCTTCAGCCGTGAATAGGATACAGAATTTCTCACGATCCTTGCACAGAAGCAATATAGGTTTTACTAATACACGCCACAATAAGAACTTAAATGCCAAATGTATAATTCAGAAACTTTACTTCTTCTTGCATTAATATTCATAACACAGTTTCGGCTCATAGCTTCGACTTAAGCAGCCAACCATTCGCTTAAGGAATATCAAACGACTAAAAATGTTTGCCGATTGTTTCAGAGAAAACTAGCATCAAAAAAAAAGAAGAATACTATCCGTTAGGCAATTAGTGCTATTCGAATATAACGATAATAAATATAGATAAAGCGTGAAGAAATTATAAATAGTTTTTTTTTCCAAATTAAAAAATAAAATGGTTGAATGTTGCTCGGTTTCATTGCCAACGTTGTCATTAAACATTAAAATAATTAAAGAATTATATATAGAATTTTCCACGGATTTTCGTATCCCCGAGGCAAAATGGCAGTCCATACTAATGTAGAAATTATTACAATTTGATTTATGATTCGAATGGCATTTAAATCTGTATTCTCTTCCACATAAACTAAACACTTATTGTGTTTACTCTTAGAAGTTTTTTTTTTTAAATTTTAATTATCATTTATTAATTTATATCGGAATGATAGTATAAAAAAGTATTGAAAATATACATTTATGTAGTAAGAATACGTCGTCGCTTTGGACGTGAAGGGTCTTAACTCATAAAATTTAAGATATAATCATTGATGGAGTGTAAAAAGTGTAAAGTTTATACTTGCTTGTGCAAGTAATGGTTTAGAATGATACAAAATTTAGACTTTTTACAATTACAAAATTTACAACTTATTTCTCTCGATCTCCCACTCCCCAACAATTGGGTTTTTGCTGCATAGTATTATGATCATTGATAACAGTTTATTCACTGGTCCCCTATTCTTAGTTTTCTGATTTAATCCAGTTGCCATTTGATAGTAGCTGTGTACAATCGCGCTGTATCTGGCCAAATTTTAATTATAAGAAAAATCACGAATTACTATAATGCTGTTTATAACCGCTGATAGAAACAAATTGCCACCTTTTATTATTTTAAACAAAAACCTGCACCAAGGAAAATTTTCCTAAGGGTGTTATAATTCGAGTACAAAAGAGTGCATGGATGACAACAGAATTGATAATAGATTGATTAGGACATGTTTGGGAGAAGAGACCAAACATGTTCTAATCAATCTCAATAAATTATGTAGCTTATTATGTATATTAGTACCTATTTAAGTAAATAAAAATGTTTTTTATTTTTCAATAACTATTGTAAAAAATTTTTTTTTCCTGATTTTTCAATTTTAAAATCCCTATTTTGGCTTAAATTCGAAGTAATACGGTAAGTCTTGCATAAATTGGTAATTTCCTGTATAAATTCTAGAAAACAGTATTTAAGTTTGTAAGAAATATATATAATTTCATTGTAAAACTTATTGATATGTATCAGGGACTTTTTCCTAGTTTTTGTACTAATAATGGTAATAATTGTATGTTTTTTTAGTAATAGTTTTAAATAGGATTTTATTTTATATAATTGTTTATAGAAAAAATTGTTTTTAAAAATAATTGAGCATAAATTAAAGTGATCAGTTGAGAAGAAATACATTAATTAGTTGATAATAATTATGGATTGAAACAGTATTTATTAATAAGAGTAATTTTTATATCCAATCATTAATTGAAATTAAATATTTTTTAAAGAAAAGGAGATTCATTCATAGCCAGCTTATTGCTATATGTGAATCTGGTGTACAGTTCACTGTTCTAAAGGCTTGTACACATTAAGACAATAGAAAAATGAATCAAATATCAAACTGACCAACAACCAAACTGTGAAATAAACAAAAAATGAAATAATGGACTGTAGTAGTTATGAAAAGGATATTCTGAATGATATTTATATATTTTTAAGATGTCCCTTCAAGAAATAGTAATATATTTTTATCCCTCTTATCTGTAAAAAAAGTAGAAAATTAATGCATTATTGACAAACTTGGTTATTTATTAGTAGATCAGTGTCTGGAAGAATTCCATTATTAAATGATATGAGAGTTTAAGAAATGTATGATTAACTTCATAATTTTATCAGGATACATCCTCTACATCCAGGATACATTCTCTTTATTTTGATTTGTATTTTAAGTTTAACTTGACAAAAATTACTTGGAGAAATATAATTTTAAGAGAGAATATATATGAGGGGCAGTCAAAAAGTTTCAGGAATTTCGTTGTAACTATTTATTACCACAATATAGGTACACATTTACTTAATTGCCTTGAACAAATTGCCACCTTTTGTTATTTTAAACAAAAAAAACTGTACCCAAGGAAAATTTTGCTAAAGGTGTTATAATTCGAGCACAAAAGAATGCATGGATGACAGCAGAATTGATGAAAGCTTGATTAAAACATATTTGGGAGAAGAGACCTGCCACTATTTAAAAAAAAAAAAAATGGAAGTGATAGTATATCTGAAAAAGATTCTCAATAAATTTGGTAGCTTATTATGTATATTAGTACCTATTTAAGTAAAAAAGTTTCTTATTTTTCAATACCTATTATAAAATCATTTTTATTTTTTCCAATTTTCAATACCTATTATAAAATCATTTTTATTTTTTCCAATTTTAAAAACCTACTGCTGCTTAAATTTGAAGTAATACAGTAATAAAAATTTGTGAAATTATCAGATTTGATAAAAATTTTCAAATTGTTTTGCCCTTAGTATTTGTCCAATTTGGTAATAGGGATACACCTTATATATTCACTCTGATTCACAACAAAAATGGCCACATTGGTGACAAAAATCTTTTCACAAAATCAGCAACAAAAATTATAATCATTATCAATTAAACATTTTTCTTTACTAAAATGTTCAAATGAGACTCAAATACTCATTGTAAAAGTGTTAAAACGTTTTTGATAATAAATATATTTAAAAACAAAGTTGTCATAAGAATTCCCACATACAATTTATTTTCTATTCAATAAAGGATTACTGTAAAATTAATAATTACCTTTAATTAATTAAGAAAAAATATACAAATGATGTTTTTATTAAACGTGTAAAGTTTTTAGAAGTATTTGTTACTATTGTATTCTTAAATTTAAAATTATTATTTGTAATTCGTTACTAATGAAGAAATATGTGATAAGATTTTCAATTAATTTAAAATAAAATAAATTGATTTTAATAACTAAAAAATTTGTTTAAAATATTCATATTCAATTTTGTTTAATTATAAAATTGTTTCAGGTATCAGATTGATCACAGAACAAAATCCTAAAATGGTTAAAGATAATTTCATAACACGTAGTGCACAAATTTTAGCTTGCTATCGCAAAAATTGTGCTAATCCATCATCAGCTGGACAGTTAATCCTCCCAGAATGTATGAAGTTACTTCCGTTATACGTTAACTGCCTTATCAAGTGTGATGCATTAGCTGGAGGTATTTGTTTAATAATTAATTTTATAAATATTGAATTTTAAATACATTTTTATTTATCATTGAAAAATACATAATTTGATTAAAAAAATTTAATGAAAAAATATTTTATATTCTGATCGTGTTTTGTTTTTTAGGTCCAGAGATGTCAACAGATGATCGAAGTTTTATTATGCTAGCATTAAACAGTATGGATGTTAATGCTTCAGCAGGATATCTATATCCAAGATTGCTTCCTTTGGTATGTTTTGAAAAAATAATAATATATATGCTTTTATGTATGCCTATTCATTTATAAACTGATTTTTTAATTAAGTACTTAAAAAACAGTAAAAAAAATTAAGACTAACATTTAAGCTGAATCTCAAATTTCAAGAGTTTGGAATAATATATTATTTAAATAATAAGTTTATCTCAATAATCCAGCTAAAGTTATAAAACTATATTCAGAAAAAAATGTGAAAGCTAAAGCATTAAAACATTTTCAGCTACTTAAAGCAAGGTTGACATGATCAGAGTATACTCAAACTGTGTTCACTCGGTTGATGCGTGTGCACCCACTCAGATACTACTTGGACTGCTTCATCTGAGTTGAGTAAACTCAAATGGTAACCAAAATACTTGACCGAGTGGGAGCCAATTGGAAGTTTCAAGATAGTGGAAAGCAGTAAACAACAATCGCAAAAATGGATGAAACTCTCACATTTGTCATATTTTTGAATTTTAGAATTGAAGTGTCTTAAAAGTTCATCAAACTGAATAGTCTCAATCGTAAGTGGTTTTTGAATGTATTTTTATCTTCATTTTCCATCTCATGCAGAAAATTGGAAGAGGTGCCTAATTACTCATGCCTGAGAATCCCATTCTCGAGTTCATAACTTCCTCTTTTTTTGTCTATTCTGTTTATTAATGTGACTGTCCAGCTCCTGTAATAACATATCAGCCACAACACCTATCCCTTCAAGCAGATCTGCCATTTCATCTCAGACTATAAACTGAGTGCATTTGGAACATGTAAATGAACTTAAAAGTCAATCTGAATGTACTCTGATCATTTCAGCCTAGCTTAATATGTATCTTTCATTGCCTTTGTCTTTAAATATGATATTTATTAAAATAAATAGATAATTTTGTTATAAAATTTTAAAAACTCAAATTCAGTTCACTATTTGATATATGAGCACAGAAGCAAAACAGTCAAGCTCAGTAATGTTAGTCTTGATTTATACGATTTTCATTTACACAGTACTTTTTCTGAACTTAACATGCATATTGAAGGCCATTGGATGAATCACTTCTTTAATAATTCATTCTAATTTTTTGAATTTAAAATCTATATATTTTTTAAAATGAAATAAATTAAAAAATGATGAAATATAACTACTGTATCTTAAAATTATAAAATATTCAAAATATAAATTTCAATCAAGTATCTCATAATATTAGACTACACGTATCCCCCACTTTATGCGATTAATTCGTTCTATAAAATAATCACATAAAGTGAGTTGAATTTAGCATGGGTGAGTTAGGGATAGGGGTTTCTTCAGAAGGATAAAAAGTGAAAACTTTACATCTGTGAGCAAAAGAAATTTTAATGACTGAATGGTTGGATGAATGAATTTAATTACTAAAATGTCATAAACACCTAAATACTACATATTTCTTACTGTCTTCAATCCGATGATGAATGGACTGGGTCTGGTGAGTCTGGATCATCACTCTCTTACTGTCTTGAAGGCCCTGGAATGATAGGCTGATGATCTTCAACTTTTTTAATGAAACAGTCAAGACTCAGTTGAGGGCAGCATTCTTCCTCGCTCTCTATAAAGTTCTTTGCAGCAAGCCAAAGAATTCTGAATTTCTTTCACAACTTTGAAGAATATGATCCTAATGAGACTAGAAGTGCCAATTATTCTGATGACACTGTCAATGTGTTTTAAAAAATTCATTCATTTGTTTTGTTGAAAGCTGTTTGATACACTCAGCAACAAAGGGCTCCTGATTTCTGGAAATGGAAAACATCATTCATGTTGTTTTCCATTTCAAGAAGCTCTTCATTAGAGAGCTCTGATGAGTGGGACTCTAGCAGTTCATCCACATTTGTCTCATCTACATGAGACAATTTTTTATTTAAAAAGTTAATTTGTTTTTTAAAATCACATTATAGCAAAAACATGTAAAGTGAGATAGCTGTATTTTTAAGCAAATGTTGATAGGAAATTTCTGAACTGTGACTAAATTATTATATATATATTGTTATTTAGCATGATGTTGATGTTGACTCTGAAGAACTTCCAGTAGCTTTGAGATGCTCAATAGAAAAAATCAAGGATAATGGTGCCTATTTATTAGGTAAGTTATCAATACTTATTTCACAGTAACTAATTTCAGCAATACAATATAAAGAAAACACAAATACTCAAGGACAGATGATCATTGGGAGCAAGATGGGTCCCATAAATAATTTGTAAAATAAACAATATAAAGAAAACACAAATACTCGAGGACAGATGATCATTGGGAGCAAGATGGGTCCCATAAATAATTTGTAAAATAAACAAAATTGTTAATTGATAAAAAGTATCTTGATTAGCAAATTACTGTATTTATTATTTTGATAATCTAAATTATTGTTATAAAAATCATTTTTCACAAAAAATACATTTTATTATTGTATTCTAATATACTTGGAACAATCCCACATAAGTAGTGTAATATAATATTAGACATAGGAACTGTTACTACTGCTTAACACACCAGTGGAATTTGTGTAAGTTTATAGAGCATTAGGATCAGTTCCATTGGATCTGTATCCAGTGTACTTTTAACTGATAACTCTATACAGGAATTTGCATATCATATCAATTTTTTACAATCCTTTGCAGTTTATATTTTTTATTGATTCAATGATTCATAATTGTTACATTTATTTATTAAGTTTATTAATACTAAGATGTACTGTAATTACATATTTTGAAATTCATTAATGTTTATTCTTCATAACTTTGATGATTAACATTGTAAACAAATAAGTAAATTACATAAAAATAAGTATGTTTGTTGTTTTATTATTTATGTTAAAATTGTGGTTTTCTATTATTAATTTAAATAACTTTTTTTAACTTGGCTTCTTAATGGCAGATTTCACGAATTTTTAATTTTGTTAACTTCAGAAGTTTTTAAAAAATTATTTTTGCCAACTTATGTAAAATTCAATTTATGTAACAGTTATGTTTTTATGTAACTGTATGCAAATTGAAGAATTGCTGTACATATATAAGTGGATATAGAACTAATATTTTATATAAAACAAACATTTAATAATGGTAAAACAAATATTTAACAGAAAAACAGGTGAGAGATTGATTTCAGTAATGACATCAATTATAAATAAAAATACATCTAATGTACAGTTGGTTCCAAAAAGGTGTTCATTTAGTTTGAAAATGTTTGATTTCCTTACAATACTTACAAACAACTGGTTCATGCACAAATTTGAGTCTGGGAGAGCTTTGGACAATTCCATTTATTTTATTTAAGTAACAGGATTATGTAGGTTTAATGACAGGTGCTCAATCATTTTGTCTGAAAACTGATTTTGAGCATTTATTTGGAAAGTTTTATTTATTATTTATAAATCATTCTACGTTGTTATTAATTTAGGCAAAATGCAGCATTATATGGCCCTAACTAGATGAGTAATTAAGAGATAAGTAGTCGAAGCACTTGCAATAACATAATGGTGAATATGTGAAGTATTTTATTTTCAGTTCATAAGAATGTAAGATTTATATTAATATTTTATAAATTTAATATTTATAGATAATTTACAATCCTTTTATACAGATAAATATTAGTTTTCCAATAAAAAACAGAAAGAGAGAGAGAGTGACATCAAAATATGCATAGTATTTCTATATAAAATATTATACAGTTCATCCTTGCATAGCACAGAGATATATTCTGCATTATATGAATCTGTGTAAAGATGTTTTATTTGAAAATGCATACCTCTTTCCTTGATTGTAACAAAATTAAAAACTGTTTAAAGTGAATCTCATCGATAAAGTGTTTTTATTATAATCAACAGATATTAAACAAAACAATGTTTATTTTCATTTCCATGACAACTTTAATAACTTTTCTGTCAGGTTATACAATTTTTTTTTAGGAGTCCATGTTTATTTTGGGGTCTGTTGTATTCAATATCTTTTAAAATATGTTACTTTTAAAACAGTATAATTAAATTTATATGTAATAATCTGTAAATTAAATATCTATATTTGTCCTACAGATTCTGTTATTTTTTCTGTTCAGATTTCTTTACAGATTTGTAATCTAACTGTTATGATTGTTATAGGTTACAAATAAATCTTTTTTATGCAATATTGAAAGAATTTTTTTTTTCCAATATTATTTAAAAAGAAAATATAAAAATTTAACTTCGGTAGCAAAATGAATTTTGTGTTGTTATACATTTTTTGGTTTTCTGGTAATTTTTCTAGTGAAAGTTTAAATTTGATTATCCAACACAAGTATATAGTTTATATTTCACAATGTCTTTCTGAAAGTTCAGTAAACAAAATATAATAGACGTCAATAGTTATTTATTATGTTTGTTTATTTTAATGAACATAGTTATATCCTTCACTTGTATATTTTTATTTGTTTTCACCCTAAACATTAGAAAATATTTGGACTTTATTTGCAAACATACAAATGTTAATCTCAATTTCTACACAAATTCATTTTTAAAAAATCATTTCTTATGAAATACTTTATTAATTATATCAGTAAATGCTTATCATGAACTAGTAATACATAAACTTAAAATGCATTTGATTCAGATTTACCAAAATAGAATCTTTCAAATATATATGTTACTTATAAGTCTAGTATTATATTTCATAAAACATTACTGCCAATCTCTTCATATGAAATCTTTTTGAATAAACTCTTTAAAAAATGACTATAAATACCCATAATGTCGCTAATAACATTTTAAAACTTTTAAATAATTTTATAAATTATTTTGCACTTTTATATTGCTTTTTAGGTGTTTTTTTTTTTTTTTTTTTAATTTTTATGAGTTTATAATATGTTTGCTGACTGGCCTAAACTGACATTAAAGCTGCGTCTCACAGGTATAAAACACAGTATCAATATGCTGATGTAAATGTGTAATATAAACATAAAACATCATATAAAATATGTCATATCAAAATGTGTCATATTAAAACATCTGACATATTGATGTTCAAACTGAAAGCATATGATGCGACATAAATAAGCAACGTCATTTAGCTATTGGACAATTACAGTGACATCATTTGAAATTAGCTGATTCAACATGGATACGAAATTCCAGAATTGTTTTATTTATCTATGACTTCATTCATAAATTTATTGATTGTCATGGTTTTGCAGTCACAAAATTCAAAATCTAAAAGAATTGCATGAATGCATGATATATATTATTTCAGAAAACAAGTTTCAACAACCAGCTCATACTTTAATGATAAATGGTCAACATAATCTTTTATACAGCATAGAAAATTGAACAAATGTCAACTTCCACGTAAAGACACAGCATTCAGTCATATAGCAGAAGTGACATCATAAGTATCAATATACCAGTGTATTTATACCGCTTTTAACATCTATGAGACCCAGCCTTTAATAGACTTTTATTTTTTCCTACTAGTTTTTAAAAATACCAATATGATGTTGTAAATGACATAAATCGAAACAACTTAAAATAAGGTATGACTGTACAATATAGTTATATTAATATATTAGAGATTTAAAACATTGATAATTATAAGTATGATTTTTAAAGATTTAATGTTCAAAATTTGAAAAATGATAGAGCATGTTATCTATTTACTGAAAGATTAATCACCAATCACTATTTCAAACAAGGCAGACTTACTAGTTATGAAACTAATAAGTCTGCCTTGTTTGAAATAGTGATTGCTGATTAATCTTTTCAGTTGAAAGCACTGTAATTAACCAACCCAGTCATATATCTCACCTCTATTCTCTGTCAGAATGGACCTGTCCAGTTTTAGCTTTCATAATGCAGGTTCAACTTGACCGATTTTATAACCAATTGGCTTCCTATAAGCTCAACCCCTGCAAAGCAGATGAACACTTTTTGGAACCTGATACTTATAACTGATGTTAAACTAATCAGATATGTTTTTGATTATATGTAGTAGATGATAGGTCCGTCTATTGTTATAAAAGAAATTTACTTTGATCTATAAAAAATTTCATGTACAATAGAGTCCCAATTATCTGATGTTGGATTTTCTGATTATGAATCAATTCTGGTTAATCTGCAACCCAGATATGATGTTTAATTATTGATGTGCTATTTGAAAGATTTTTAAATCCCATAAGTTCATTTCTTCTTTATTATATATAATAAAGATATATAGATAATTGGAGATCAAATTAAATTTACAAATACTCAATAATTTTATCTGCAAATAAAAACATTTCTTATTTCCTAATAATGCATATCAATGAATATTAGATAAACAAAATAATATTTTTTGGGATAGCATTTTTTAAATTGAATATTCAACTAAAATCAAAACAACATAACTATTTTGTAAATTATAAAAAATACACTTATGATATTTTTGTATATAAAAAAGAATATACTTTTAAAATTTATCTCCTCTAAAAAAATTAAAAATTTTTTGAAGTATTATTTTTCCATAGAGTGCCAATATAAAAAAGATATTAGATTTAGAAAGCCATATATATATATAATTCTTGATTTTGCAATGGAGCTATGTTTTGATAACTTTTATTATTAAGTCAGAAATATTTTAAGTCAAAAATGACCCATAATGGTAATAATTTTAATGATAATAATAGACAATGAAATACTGAATCCTTTAAGTAATTGTTTGGATTTGATCCCAGGTTCTCAAGATTATAAAATAATCTGGAATTGAATCCAGGCTCTAAGGTTTAAAATCATCCAGAATTGAACCAAAATCCTCAAGGTAGTAAGAATTGCTTTGCTACATTTTTAATAAAACAAAAATGTATTTCTAGCAATGGCCCTTATAATATTCCAACTTGGCTATTTCATATATGAAAAACAGTCCTGTTTGGAATATTATACAGGTCATTGTAAGATCAAAATATCAGAAGTTGAATCTTTGTAAGTTGAGAAATATCTGTATAAGATATTATTTACTGTTGAAGAAAGTATGAACAAATATAATGCAGTAAATTCATAAAGTTTACAATATGCAATATCAGCACTAATAGAACACTAATAAGAAAATCAGTATTATGTTAAAGAGATTTGTTCTTTTTAATAAATTTTGAAAGAATAGATTGTATAATACATCCTTTACATGTATTACACAAAATTAGGCAAAAGTTGAGTGAAGTATTTAAAAACTGACTTTTGTTAGATACAAAATAAATATTACAAAATGCATACATGATTGTATTAGACATAAAATTAAACAGAAACTGGATGATACAAGTATAAAATTAATCTTTGTTATATATTGAACAACTGGATCCAAAGCTAACTGATTCCTAATCCAATTATTAATTTTTATCATCTAACAAATATTATTGTTTAAATATAATTTTAAAATTTACTTAATATTAATCTAAATTTACTAAATTTTAAATATATAAAAGATAAATTTATACATATTAGATAGAAAAATTATTATCCAATATAAATAAATAATTACTACCTGATATGTGATGTCAGGATTAAAACTAGCTTCAGTATATGTCCATATTTTTTTTGTAAAAACATCTTTGGAAAAAATTTTACTTTCTAAAGGAAATAAAAATATTTTGAATAAATAAATCATCAAAACTTTTAAATATGATATATTTTCTTGAATAGAATAATCATTAAATTTCAGTACATTCATTAGATATGATTAAAATATATAAAAATCTTATTAAAAAAAATCTTAATTAAATTATTTATTCATACATAGAACCTACAGATGCATGAACTATTCAAAACTTAATTCAATGTAGGTTTCAAAATAAAACTCAACTCTGCTTGAAAATTTCAAATTGCAGTATAATTGCTGTAATTGGTACTTTTTTTATTTTGGGCATTTTTAACATGATACTTTATAATTTGGCATTTTTCTAATCTAGTAGTTTATAATTCAGCATATTAAAAAATCACTGCTGCTAGGAAGTTTCATTTTTTTGTAATTAGAGAGCATTTTTTATTAGTTGTGTTTATAATGTAATTTTTTAATATAGAATTATATGTTATTTTATTATTTTTATAGGCTAATATATATTTTAAGATATATTTTCACAATAAAATACTATATGTTTATTACTACTCAAATAAAGCAATGAGTGATCCATCAGTGTAATCTTTCAATGTATTGTTGTTAATGATGTAATTACATAAAAAAAAATAATGTACTTTATATAAAAAGATAATATAAGTAGCAAATTACATTATTTTGACATTTAATGAACAATATAAATTTCATGCTACAAATTATCTATAAAAAGATATCATCTGTGAAAATATATTTTTGTAGTAATTACTTTAAAACAGTAATAAAATTATTATTATTATTATTATTATTATAAAACAATAATTGCATTTTATATTCAATAATATATGGAAATCATAATAATTACATTTTATAATATATGGAAATCTTAAATACAGTAGTTCAGGAGAAGACGTATAGAAATTACACTTCAAGCTTAATATATCAGAATCATATTGTAATATGGTAGAATCATATTTCAATGACTTTTAGCAGAAAATGTCATTGCAGAAAAGTCACATCATATGATCAACTTTTAATTTAGAAGTTTGAACATAATGTTTTCTACTTTTCAGCTTTGATTTTTTTTTTAATTTCATTTTATATCTAGATTAATAGCATTTTTATTCTAGATTTAAATAAAATATGCAAAATCTGTTCCTATATTTTTGCTTTAAAAATTAAAGAGGGAAGATTAGGCAAGTAAATATAGTTGCTTGTAGTTAAATATTAAACTATTGAGGTTATCATCATTAGAGTAAATAACAATTTATATACAATTATCATAGCAATATTGTTAGTTTGGGAAATATTTTCATAAAACTAGAAAAATTTTGAGAAAAATACTTTATAAATATTTTGGAAAAATCCAGAAATGTGATTTTATGAAAATAATAGCAAGTTATCTTTATTCTATTGTAGACAATTCATTTTTTTTATCTGATTCAGATGACAAATTTTTCCAGTTTTATGCTTTATCATTTTTATTATATTTAATAAAAATTAAGAATATTTGAGTTAAAAAAAGTTTTTCAAGTTTTATTCTATTTATTAAAATCATAAGTGTTTGAATTTTACAATACTTACTATTAAAATGCTATACTGTTAGTAATAACTTAAAATCATGAAAAGCATATAAAATTTTAAATTTCTCAGTAAATAAAGTTTATAAAATTTTTATATAAAAATACAAACATAGACTTAAAAACTGGTGATTTTTCCTGTATTGTGAAAATCTTTTAGGTAAATTCAATTTTTATCAAAATTAAAATTATTATTAAAGATAAAACTTAAACTCACTCAGATCGAACTTTCAATCAGGGGATTAACCATTTCACCATCTGTTGAATTAATTATTAATTCAACAGATGGTGGCACCATAGCATTAATTCGAAAAATAATCGTTAAAAAATTTAAAAATAGACTTTGAATGCTAGGGGGAGTTTGGCTTTAGTTTGTTTGGTTTGTTAGAAACTTAAACTCAATTTTAAAATACATTTATTGTAAAGTTTGACTTGAAAATTTGTGCGCTTACACATCTCTAATATAAACTATAAAAATTTCTGTCATTATTTAAAGTTAACACAGCAAACTTTCAGTAGTCCACTAATGGATATGTCAGATTAATCAAGAGGATTAATAGAGAGAATTAAAAATTCATAATTATAAAAATTATAGAAAATTTTAAAATATTACAAAATATTTCAATACTAAAGTACTTAGTTAGGAAATAAATAATATTTATACAATCTAAAACAAAGAGTTCCTAACTTATGAGGAGAGAAACACTCAAAATTTTCAGTTATTATTTTGTATCAGTCACAACTTTGAACACAATTTCCCATAGGCACAATATTATAAATGGAAAATATTTACCAAGGACTATAAAGCACTTACAAGCAGTCCTAAAAACACTTAAATCACTTTATTTACGAGTAACGTTTATGGCAAATAAATGCCATCTTCAGCTCATACAGTACGATAAAGAATAACTAATTGCAGTTATGCTAGAATGCTCTATATTATCTATAGAGCATTCATGCATAACTGCAACATGATTTATATAAATATGCAAAATTTTCAAAAAATTTATGAATGTGTTAGAGAAATCAAAACCACAAATCTTACAGCATAAAAGTGTTAATTGTTAAAATCTCACCTTCTTTTCTGCTATTTATTAAATTTACATTAAGAGTTGCATATGAACTTGTTTCATATATATAAAAATAGAATTGGATGCATTTTTGTCCTAGTTGTTTTTTTGTGAATCGAGGGCTTATAATTGAAGATATATTATTTTTCTTTGAAGGTTGTCCAGAGAGAATCCAATACCATCCTATAAATTAAAGAAATATTATATATGTGGAGATTTCTATTATATTACAGAAAGATTTATATAAAATTTTAATTCAATAAATTAAATCTTATATCTAAAATACTGAATATTTATTTTAATATATAATCTTTACTACATATTTCATCAAAGAAACTAATGTATAAATATAAGAAATTAATGCCAGACAGAACTTCCAAAAATTCTGCTGATAATGTTGAATAAATTGGTTTAAAAAATAGTATATATGTTACAGGACAAACACGAATTCAGGAAATACTAAAATTTCCTAGTCAAAACGAGAATGTCCTAACACTTGTCAGACATTCTAGTATTTCCTAGGCTGAATTCGAAATGCCAAACATTTCTTATTCAATGTCCAAAATTTCTAGTTTTTCCTAGTAAAAACCTGAAGTGGCAAACAGTTAAAATGAAAGTCTTCATTTTTTATGTATTCCTGCTAAGAATTTGATATTTGCCAGCAGAAATTTCTTTCTTTAGAGAATAACCGCAAGGATAAACAAATCTCATTGAGGAAGACTGCAACCTGCACCAGTGAAAGTACACAGGGCTAAACACGCTTTCAATGCACAAAGCATTGTGCATCTAAATCATGTCTGTGCAGAAAGAATAACATTTTGTATAATTTTAAATGCCACAAAAGCCTACTTTGCAAAAACAGATACCTAGTTGTGTTTTTTATTTTTGTATTTATAGTAATACTGTGAATACAAAAATTATTGATTAGTTGATTAAAAACATGGATTAAAATTATGTACATTATTATAATGAACATAACAATTTCACTGTTATTTTCTGTAGAGAAAATGAAATAAGACAAATTGAAAACATAGCTAACTCTCATTTATATTATATGGTTGAGTTTAAAGTACTGAAATTGCCAATATTTTTATTTTTATGAACAAATATTTTAATATTTTTATTAGTTGAAGTTCAACATAACATATGAAGTAAAAAATTTTAAAAGTTGAAAAACACAATTAGTTATCTCTTATTTATTTTTGCAAAGTAGGCTTTTGTGGTATTTAGAATTACACAAAATGTTATTCTTTTTCCACAAACATAATTTAGATACACAATGCTTCGTGCGTTGAAAGTGGATTTATTCCTGTCTACCTCCATTGCAGCCTTCCTCAATGAGATTTGTTTATTTTTGCGGATATTATCTAAAGAAAGAAATTTCTGCTGGCAAATATTGAATTCTGAGCAGGAATACATGAGAAATGAAGACTTGTTTTAAATATTTGTCACTTCAGGTTTTGACTAGGAAAAACTAGAAATTCCGGACTTTGAATAAAAAATATTCAGCATTTTGTGTTCGGCCTAGGAAATACTAGAACATCTGACAACCATTAGGACATTTTCGTTTTGACTAGAAAATTCTAGTATTTCCTGAATTCGGGTGTGTCCTGTAACATATATATTTAATAGCTCTGACTGAATTAATTTGATATGAATAAAACAAAACAGTACAATAACATACTCTGTTATAATGTAAATAACAATCATTAGAATTGATATTTTCATTAATATAATGTGAGTATATATATATATCCTCCTAAAAATGTAGTAGTTGGACCCACGGATCCTCCAGAATGTTAAGCCACAGCTTTACCACTCAGCCATCCGGCTGATCTTCATTCGGTCAGTCCGCAGGTCTCACAGTTTGTTCTGTGAAGTGTTCGTTATCCGAACATGTATTCGTTAACCGAACATAAAAATCTTTCAAAAAGTGTTCGTTATCCGAACTGTTTGTTAACCGATCACCCACTGTATATCGTGTTGAACAGTCCCAATTTCTCCAAACCTACTTCCTTGGTCAAAGCAATGAGTGAATGTCTTCTAAATAGGGAGGGGAACACTGCTGCTTTATACTACCATGGGGCTGAGGCAGGCTACGTGGATAGTCTAAAACACTTTTGAATAAACAATTTATCTTAATTATTTGGCTTATAGCTTATTTTTATTTAATATTTACAGTAAGAAGTATTAAAGTGAATGTAGAAAATTATAATGTAAATCTAAAATTTTGATTCTAGGTTAACATAAAATTAAAAATTAAATTTTTGAATCTATCGGCAAGTTTTAGAATAATTTATCACACTCTTGGTAATTCTTTCTGAATATGATCTTTGTGTATTAACAAACAATCAAGTGTTTGAATGAGAATGAATTACCAAACAATGGAGGGATCAATTTTCAAAATTCAGGTATCAGCCAATTCTGTATGCATGTGATAAAGCTTCAGTTCATAACTTGAAGGATCCAAATTTAGTTCCCAGATTTCAACTATTTTTCCCTCAGGAAGGATCTAAACTTAGCTCATTGAACCCCATCCTTCATCTAATGGCTTGTCATCTGTATGGACAACCTCTTGGTGGATGCAAAAATAGCAACTGGAATAAAATTACAAGTTTCACAAAATCTATACATTATTATATGTCCATATATATAAAACACAAGCTCTTCGTAGGCTTACTAAATTGTGTTTAGTAAAGAATTTATATCCTACAAAAGAGAGTTTGTATCAATATATACCAGTGGGCATTTATATAAAGCAAATAAACTTAGCTTGTCAGCCTGTTCAATATGTGTGCCTAAATTTCTTTCATATAAGCTGTGTCTAAAGAAGAAATTTGCCTGATAGCTTAGTGGTTAATTTAATCATTCATTAATTTCAATTATTTCTAAATTAATTTATAATGTTAGGGTAATCTAGTAGTTAATTTAATCATTCATTAATTTCAATTATTTCTAAATTAATTTATAATGTTAGGGTTATTTAGTTATTGTTTAGCCCATTGGATGAAAAGTGGCATAAAAAAAGATCCTACAAATAAATACAGTATCTTTTTGTGGAGTCTTTCTTCTTTTCCATATTCATTAAATAATGATTTTGAAGAAAATTGTGATTCTTTCAAATTAAGATATTAAAATGAATCTCTTGTATAAAATTTTCGCTTTTAGGTGAGAAGTAAAGGAATAAGTGCCATACTGTGTTTGAAATTATATTCAAATTGTTGTACTGATTGATTATCCCTACCATTTAGCCATCTAGCAGACATTTCAAGTAAGTCTTACCCATATTTAAAGGCATCCTTACTAATCATTCTAATTTTGAATAATGCAAATTTTAGTCCACTACTGAGCTAGAATGCAGATTCAAATTAAAAATTAATTGTATTTCAAATTATCCACTGTAATGATAATGTATACAGGTAGTTCTTGATTTATGATGAAGTTTGGTTTGAACCCACTGTCACTTTAAGATAACCAAAATTTATAAATTGCCTATTAATAATAATTATTATTAAATTCCACTTTATTATATTAAACTTAATGAACCAAAAGTATAAGAATCAGATACAAAAAAAGATAATGTTTTTTGTATATCAGACCAATGATCTAGGAGTTGAACCCTTTATCAACTGCATTGATCAATCACAGAATTTATCAATGACATCACCATTGTAAATTGAGGACTATCTATACTTTGAGCAAGAGATTATGGTTTACTTCAAACTATTGAGTGCTTTGAATTAACTATATTGAATTAATAAGTTTTATTACATTTTTGAACAATATCAAACAGCACAAACGCAGTTAGTTTTATACCTACATTTATTTAATCTTCAATAACCTAATGCAGTGATGGCAAGCCTATGGCATACAAACAATTTTTAAATGAAAAAGGATTTTTATTTTAAATTTATAGAATATAAAAATTTTTACTAATACTATAATGGTGACTGAATTGGAATAATGTCATAATGAAACCATATATCAAGAAGGTAGCAGCTTGTAAAATCTTGAAATTTATGAACTTTATGTTGTTTTATTATTATTATTTAAAAATTAAGAAAGCAAAATTCAAGTTTCTAATCATAATAATCTATTAAATCAAATTTAAATTAATAAACTGGCAAAGCTTCAATTTATAAATTAAAATCAAACCACTCTTTTTATAATTAAACTGTTAATCTATAAAACATTTTTTAAATAAGACATTTTCTTATTTGAATATGAAAAATAAAACACTGGATTTACAAAAATAAAAATGAATGTGTGTTTGGTTATCTATTTACTCCCTACACTAAGGTGACCAATTTATAAAACAAAGGGACACTTTTGAATAATGATATGATTTGACTGTCATATTAGTTAAAACAATCCTCTTATACATGTTTTATGCCAATTAACTGTAACAGTTTAGTTTGATTAAAATAAACAAAATGTGAATAAGTCTAAATTCTCAAAATTATAAAATATAATGTTAGTATAGTAATGTAGATAAAAAACAGGATGTCTGGTAACTTTACCCTGTATGTTCCTACACTCTTTGATCTATTAAGACCAAACTTACCCAAAAGATCATAGGAAGTCACTTTGTGAAGATAAGAAACTTTGATCAAAATCTCTTGGGATTTTGAAATATTTTGGAGTGCAACAAAAATGTGTGTTTAATCCTTCAAATTTTTGTTTGAGTTTGGGTTGTATTGTTAATTATTCCAATTAACAAGTCCTTCTGTTAATTGGAAAAGTTTGAGTTATTAATTTTGAGGTGGGTCATGAGATTCAAACCATGACATCAGGATAATAATTCTGGAATTGGTCACAGGATCCCAAAGATGACATTATGTTGACATGTCTTCATGGCAAAACAGTGATGACATCACAAAATATCATCAAAATATAAACTCAATGACAACAGTTAACAATTGTCTGTACATAATTAAGGGAAAATTGTGCACCAAAAATTTCCAGGCAACATGGCTAGTACAATAAAGTCCCAATTAACTGAGATTCCATAATATCTGAATTGAATTGTTGTTCAAATCCTAATGATTTTTTTAAATTTTTATTTAAAACAGCTGTAAAATTTTAAAACTGTTTTAAAATTTTACAACTGTTTTATTACAAAAATAAAAAATCAATATAAGATAAATGACAATTCACTTTTAAGTTATTGAATATAATGATTTTAATTGTATAAGTAGGGTATAATCTGAAAATAGAGTGTATATCATCATATTAAATAAATTGGATTTGAATATTCTAATAATAAATTTACAAGGAATCCACAGAGCACATTAAGCAGGAACAAATATGATAATTATTATTAGTTATTCATTACATATACTAATAATAATATGCAGAAACATTTCAGCCTTTTATGGTCCTCCTCAGCTCTTCTTGCAGGTTTGGACCTCTCTTACATTCTATAATGGAGTGTAGAACATAAACCAACACTCCACTGAAGTACATAAGAGTGATACCTGCATATAGTGGCTGAGGAGGATCATAAAAAACTGAAAATGTTATTGCATATTATTATTAGTATATGTAGTGAATAACTAATAATAAATTTCATATTTGTTCCTAGTTTGATGAGTTTTGGGGATTCCTAGTATTTCTTATAGGCAGTAGAATTTGGGTGTATATCCTCGTACTAGAGACATGAGATAAGTATCGCGTTTCTGGTGACGTGTGTTTAATTTGGATACGCGTTTTTAAATATATATATATATATTTTATAAATTAAGACAGGCCTTTATAGCAGGAAAAAAACTTTTATTAACAAAGAGTAAAATGTTTCGGTCTATTATAAGACCCGAAAATTAAACTGAAAGAATGGACCGAAGACGTTAAAAAGAAAAGAATAGACCGACAACATTTTACTCTTTGTTAATAACGTTTTTTTCCTGCTATAAAGGCTTGTCTTAATTTAGAATTGATTAGGAAGCAGGTTGAAGTGTATTTTATTTAAATTTTATGAAAAATAATATATATATGTGTCATATTCTGTTGATTGTAGGCTTTAATAAAAATGACACACAAAATTTGATTATTTTGGATTTATTCTATTAAACTACAATATTATACAGGTGACACAAAGACCTTTTCTCCGCATCAAGCAAGCGTGTATGTGGTGTGTGTGAGGTCTATCTTCCCGGTCAAGTACAGTATAACATAAACAAAAATAAATCTAGTGCTTCAGTACATAAATGATGAATAGAATTCGAAGTTAAGGTAGTTAAGGTTGGAACATGTTCAAATTAAAAGTCTGGAATATCCATACATTCAAAATTATATTATATAACAGTAACATATGAGTTTACATAAAGATTAAGCTTTTCTATTATATACTTGTTGTGATATCATTAATCCTTTGCAATCCTAAAAAATATTTTTTTTAACCACCTACAGATATAGCACGGCCATTTAAAAAAATTATGTTTTTTTGCTTTTTTGCCAGAACTTTTTGCATTTTAATTTTTTGGCACGAAAAAATTGGATTTTGTCAGCAATATACCATACTCTGATATCCTTTTTTAGTTTTGGATAAAGAATCAAAAGAATAAGAGAAGAAAAATATGAAAGCAATTAGGTCTAATTTGCATATGTAAACAATACATAATTTTTCAAATTATTCACAATATATTCGCCATCGTATAAAAAAATTTTATATATTTACATTCTTGATGATATTAATCGGATAAAAAAAATGTTTATATATTTACATTCTTGATGATATTCTGTGCATCGGATAAAAAAAATTTTTATATGTTTACATTCTTGATGATATTCCGCATCTAATAATACCAATACTTCATAATTCTAAAAAACTTTTCCAACTAACGAAGACAATTTATGATTATAATTTGATACTTAGACTGTAATTCAATACTTTGTGTAAACAAACAATCATGTTATTCCTCTCGCAGATGAAATACGGTATTCTATTACACAAATGTTTAAAATAATTGTTTATTAGCCATTTTTCTTCCTATTTCTTAAAATAATGTGTGATAAATAATTTTTATTTTACTAGAAGTATTAATATGAAGAATGTCAACTTTGTTGAAAATTTATTTATTTTAATAAATATATACAGGAATATCGATTTTGTTGAAAATTTGGTTATTTTAATAAATATTGCTGTAACCATGATAAATACTTTTTATTTTATAAGAAGTATTAGTACGTATGAGAATGCAACTTTTCCGGATTAATATTTTTATTTTATAAGAAGTATTAGTACGTTTGAAAATGTCGACTTTGTGTTGAAAAATTTTTTATTTTAATAAAATATTGCTGTAATTTGTATACGTAGCTATCATCCTGCCATCTGTAGGCTGTAATTTGTACACGTAGCTATCATCCTGCCATCTGTATGCCAGATTTAGCCTTATTTTTGATAAATTATCACTTTTTATACGTTTTTTACTCAGATTTGTCTCAGTGCCTTTTAAAAATGGGGATGGATGAATTATTTCTCTGTATTTCGTTCATTCTGTCATTAATTTTTCAAATTCATTCTAAGTCATTAATTTTTTAAAATGTAATAATAATAGCATTTTCAAACAAAGGGGACGGGTTGTCACAGCTCTTCTCTTAGTCAACATAATGTAACTAGCCCTTAACCTGAGGTCAACAATTGACCTTGGATGGATGCTGTTTGACACTAATTATGCACCCTTGGTCTACTAATTACTTGTTTCGACTACAGATAACACAAAAATTACTGTATTGTTTAAATTTTTGTGTTATTTTTAAAATATAACTAATATAAACAAGCAGCAGCTGATTTCGAAAAACCATTACATATTTCCTGCTGGAATCTAGGACGCCGACTTTGTCAAGCGTGATATAGGTCGCTTTGTTTCTCTGATAAGTTAAAATTAATAAATTTTTAAATAAAATTAATTTATCGAATTTTATGTATGAAAAAGCGGTAAAATCATATTATTTACAAGGGGCCAAACTTTCCCAAATTATTTGAATCAAGATATATGTAAAAAAAAGTAAAGGTAAACTAAGAAAAAAATGTGGAACATGATAAAAGCAAGTCGGACAAATTCGGACAATCCACTCTTGAATTTTTAGCGGTCCAAAGATGGCGCTTATATTAGTAAAGCCGATTAAAAAGCGATTAAAAAATTAATTAAAAATCCACATTTTAGCAAAATTTTGGTTACTATGATAAAACAATGAAAAATATAACAAAAAATGATATTTTGAAAATTTATTTTTTCATATAAATAAAAATAAGGGCACCAGACCCTGTCAATACGTTATTGGCAACCTCAATAGCCTCCAAAATTGCCATACCGTAATTGTTTTTAGGCCGACATACAATCATGGCTTCTTCCCAGTTAATCATTACATTGTGTTCATAGGTGGTATTTGAGAGAGCTGTGCTTAATCATTTTTGTCATATATCATCTTTATGTTCAACTAGTCTTTTACTTAGGTTACATTTTGTGTGGCCTATATTGCTGGGGTCTTCATAAAGTGTGATTATAGAGTGGTACCGCATATATTCCTGAATACTTGACTGTTCCATTGGGACACAAAATGTAACCTAAGTAAAAGACTAGCTGAACATAAAGATGATATATGACAAGGAGGCTCTCTCGTATACTGCCTATGAACATGATGTTCATAGGCAGTATAGGTGATATATAGGTTCCACTTCTAATTTTGTGTAGCCTGAAGATGGCTGTTGTGCTGAAAACGTTTGCTTATTAAAAAATTTCTCAAGTGCTAGTAGTGCTTTAGTTAGATATTAACAGTGTATAAGAGAATAAGCAGTGATTAGAGCAAGTTAACTAATTCTTTTATGTTTGTTTTTATTTTAAATATCTTAAAAGAGAATAAATATACAGTACTATACATCTTCAAATGATTATTTGCAAGTTTACATAATTAAAAATTAATCATAAAACAATAGTTTATGATTGATTGAAAATTATTTTAACAATTTATTTAATTTTCAGCCTTTAAATTAAAGATAGTAATTCTAATTGCAATTTTTGTTAGAATCAACATTAGTTATATAAAATTTTAAGATGAATAAAAATATCATCTAAAAAATATGATAGATTTCTAGATGATATTTTTTAGATTTATTTTTGTCAAGCAGAATTTTGAAGAGACAAAAATGTAAAAAATATGAGAATATTTTAAATACAGTGGAGCATTATTAATCTAGCTATTTGTAATTAAAAACTTATAATATTTTAGCTTTATCTGTCTTCTACAAATGAATAGCATGATAAAAACTATATTGAATAATTAATTCCTGGATTTCATAAAATCCTGGGAATGAATCCATTTTTTCAGTAATTCCTGGATGAAGAAATATAATGAGAAACTCTAATGTAACTGGATAATTTTAACTTGAAATATATATAAAATTCTCTTTGGGGCAGTTGATGATAACTAATTAAAAAGTATTGAAATATTCTAGTTAGAGAAATTTTTTAAGATCGGAAGAGCGTCGTGTAGGGAAAGAGTGTAGATCTCGGTTATAGGGGAGCGAGCGTCAGAAAACACCGCCGATTTGCAGGCTGCGATACAACAAATCAGTGATAGACTCACTCAGTTAGAGCCGAACTCTGTACAAGCGAGATCCCAACCACAGACCAATAAGCAAGCAAAGGAATTGCCAAAATTTCAGGGAAAACCCCGTTTTGCTGCCTATGCCACCCAGAGATATGATGCACATGGATGGAATCGCCCATCCCGTCCATTCGTATCTCCTTGAGACTATAGGTATTCCCAGCCGCAGTACTTTGAGCCTCCTATCGATTGGAGAAGGTCTACACCTAGATTCGCCACGTCTCCGAACTTCGGTGTGCCCCGAGGAGGTGTCCAACAATGGAGCCTACCTCAGCTGCCGCAGAATTCGAGGGAGTCGCGAACTCAACCTATCCCGCAACGTAAATGTCAGGGTCAAAATCGCAATGGTTCGATGTCTTGACTAGGGCGAGATGAGTTTACTCTTAAACGATTTACGGAACCAAGAAGGGAGAAAACGAATTTTCCCCGAACCATAGCGTTGAATAAAGTGCAACAGGCTCAAAATAATAAGGTCAGAAAGAAACACATACTCTGATTTAAAGAAATGAACGAAAGCAAACTATATCGAGATTCGGATCCAGAGTTGAAATGTGTAGTTAACGGCCGACCGATATATTTAACAATTGACACGGGAGCCAAGGTCACTCTCCTGTCTAAGATGTTCATAAATGCGCTGGGTAAATCGTTATCTCGATTTCGCGATTCGAGTTTTCCGTTGCAAAGTGTTACCGGACATTTAATTAAAACATATGGAAAGTACGAGTTTACTTTTCAAATAGGAACATTGCGGTTTAAACACTTATGTTATGTCGTTGATCCCAAAATAACCACTCCGACCGACGGTATACTGGGATGCGATATAATTATGCGACATCGTCTAATGATTTCATTGCATAATTCGAAAGTAGTGTTAGCAAATGGTGTACATATAAATTTTGAGGGCGAAGTTTGTAACTCAGCCACGGTAAAGAGCGCTTTGTCGCCAAATGTCGGCGTTGACACCGGATCCAAGCGGAGTGGTAAACAATCTGTTTCTCCTTCCCAGTTGCCAACGAGTAGCCGCAAGGAGAGAGCGAAAACGGTTTATTTACTGGAGGATCAGACTATACCTCCCAGATCCGACGTTATAGTTTTGGCAAAAGTTACGGGCGTACGTCAAAAAAATCAATTGGGAGTAATAGAATCGGAAACTCTTAAACCACCGTGTCTAATGACCATGGATATTTTAGCGAAGACGAAAAAGCGCGGGAAGATACCCGTAAAGATAATAAACACAACTATGAATCCCGTAAAATTGCGAAAACAAGAAACGGTGGGAAAATTCCTATATGCCGATGAGGAAACAAAAGAGCAAACGGACCCGGTCAAATTAAGAAAACCCGATGCATCTATAAATATGTCGCAGAAAGATTTTGGCAACCTTTTTGACTGGACCAAGATGGGAAAGGACAAAAAGAAGCCATTGCTAACATTGTTATATAAATATCAACACGTATTCACGGTAAACGATTACGATTTAAGGTTTTCCGATGTGGTTGAACACGAAATTAATATGGGCACTAGTCCACCAATTTTTATGCCGCCTTATCGAATACCTTATGCACAGAGGGATAGGATGAATGAAATAGTCAGCGAAATGCTAGAGAATGATATAATTGAACACTCGCAGTCACCGTGGGGCGCTCTAGCGCTCCTCGTTAAAAAGAAGGACGGAACTTTTAGGTTCGTAATAGACTACCGAAAATTAAATAATGCATGTACACAAGATCCATTTCCTATTCCGCTAGTTTCAGAGAATCTCAGTCTCATTGGAAAGGCAAAGTACTTCAGTACGATGGACACGCTTTCCGGATTTTGGCAATTACCTCTTGCCCCGGAAAGTCACCCAAAAAGCGCCTTCACAATTCTGGACGGCCATTTCCACTTCAAACGCATGCCAATGGGTTTAAAAAATGCCCCTGCAAGCTGGCAACGTGCCGCTACTCATATTTTACATGGGCTGCATAACAAAATTTGCCTCAACTACCTTGATGACATTTTGGTCATTAGTAACGACCTCGAGAGTCATCTAGAGAGGTTAGAGATGGTACTTAAGAGGTTAGGAGAAGCCGGAATTAAATTGAAATCCCAAAAAATGCCATTTCCTACAGCGGCAAATTAAATTTTTGGGACACGAGGTGTCAGAGGAAGGGATCCGACCGGATCCAGCAAAAATAGACACCGTAGTCAATTTTCCGAGACCGAAAAACGGAAAGTGCGTTCGTTTCTAGGATTAACAGGTTATTATCGGCAACATATTAATTCATATGCAAAGGTGGCGAAACCGCTCACAGAATTATTGAAAAACAACACAAAGTTCGTCTGGGACGACGCGTGTGAACACGCCTTCCAGAGTCTCAAAGAAACTTTAACAACAGCACCATTGCTGCGACCGCCAGATTTCTCGCAACCTTACATATTGGCTACAGATGCTTCAAGCTACGCCATTGGAGCCGTTCTCTCTCAAAAGGATGAGCGAGGCGAGCTCCCAATTGCTTATGCTAGTCAACAGCTGCAATAATTATTTACCAACTGCTGATGAACGAACAGCATATGTTTTTCTTTCAGAACACTCTTCTTTTGAAGTAAATAATTTTTTTGTAATTTCTTCCAAGATAAGAGTATCTAATGATGTATGATAAAATTCTCTAATAATTCTAAAGTTAAAAAATATATATAGTTATCACTTAAACTAATTTCAAAAGTAAAAAATATCAGGTTGATTAAAAAAATTTTCTTATAAAAGTATTATAAATTCTCATTTCAATGAGTTTTATAGAAAAACATTAGTATCAAAAATTATTTAAATCTGAATATTTATATGATGCCCACTAATATATGATGCCCAGAATCCATATCTTATAATAATGAATGAAGTGCCTTAAAAATACCATTATATAAAGTTATGATGCCCAGAATCCATATCTTATAATAATGAATGAAGTGCATTAAAAATACCATTATATAAAGTAGATGTAGTTAATATTAATAACAGCATTATAATAAAGAATACTATATATTAAACAGAAAGTTTAATACCGTACCGATACATACCGTATATAATACAGCAATACCTCACATAGTCTGGTTTCGAATAGTCCAGGTTTCACTATAGTCCGGATTGTAATTGTTAATAAAAAATTTTTAATTTACTTTATTTTTTTAGAATAAATATAAAATGTAAGTGTGCTTGCTACTTAATACCTATATATGACTCGAATAGCCACTATGACGAGCCGAGACATGCAGACAGCTGCTCCATGTTGCCAAATTTATCTGCCTCTCAAGTGCAATGTCATCAGTTGTTTGCCCTAAATGCTTAATTGAATCATTGAATGGAACGAATACTAGGCATATCGGCGTTTATGACTCATCGGCCCACGGCGTCCCAGTTCAAGTGAGAATCCGCCTTTACTCTGAGTGCCGCTCTGCGTTTAGAATGGCACCGAGCGGCCGACTTGGAGAAAGCGAATGCATTCACCTGCTGGACAAGCCCTCTTTATCTATTCGTCTTTATGGGCTCGGGCCCACTTTCTCTCCCCTTCTGTCTATTATAAATCTTTATAAAAGATTTTTAATGTTTAATGCGTATGACTTAATTATTAATGTAAGAATTTACGATTTAAAAAAACATGAGCAAATCAAAAATTTCTTGGAACCAATTATAACTTTTCCCATAGGTTATGTACAGCTTCGGCCAAAATGTTTGTCACTTTCAACTAGGTGCTGGAAACCGGAAATCATGATCGGCTACAGTTTCCAATCCACATAATGTGCTGCCTACATTGAGTGCGTTAGACGTGTCCCACAGGCATTCAATGTAGGAGAGGTGGGTTACGCAAAGCATGCGAGGTAAATTGCCAAGACTGATCGCTCTAAAGTATTATCGCTCGCAGCATTACTTTTTTATAAGGCAACAGATGGTTTGAAACTAAACGTATTTATTAAGAAAGTAATATTTGAAAACAGTTTAAATACAAGTATGTCATTACAGATGTTTTAGTTATTTTGTATAAAAAAGAAATATGATAATTTATAAATGTTATTAAACATAAATTTATTCATCGATCCACCATAAAGAAAAAGTTTATTCGGGAAATGAAACTGCTAAAATGCTGAACATGAATAGAAGAACAGTTAGCAGGATATACAAATGTTCCGTAGAAAAAGGCACGTTAGCTCCACTTAATATCAACGGGATGACCCACAGCTATGCCGGAAGATGAAGTCAAATGTAGTAGTTAGTAGAAAGCAACCAGAAAAATCCACCGAGGAATGCTTCAACATTGAAAGCAGAATCAGTATGAAATCCACATGCCACCGTTGTTGATGACGTCAGACAGACGTTTGGGCATGCTGTTAACTAATGTCTCACATAGATTGGAATGACGAAGCGCATTCCAGCGCTCGCTGATTGTTTACCACAATTTGTCAGGAAAATGCGAAGAATCGGTGTTGTGGCTGAAGCAGCTGATTGTTTACCACAATTTGTCAGGAGTGCGAAGAATCGGTGTTGTGGCTGAAGCAGCCAGATCTGCCCACAGATTCTCAATGGGGTTCATGTCGGCACCTCGACCTGGCCAAGGAATAATGTTCAAAGAGGTTGCAAAGTCGCGCTTTAGTACGACTGTCAATACTAACTAAGCCTAACGGTTAGTGACTCTGCAAATTCCAGAGTTCTGCCTGAGCTCAGGTCTTTTTCTAAGTTCTAACTTAATACTACAAAATAATTACAAAACAATTTAACACAATGTAACGTCTAACTGACGAAACAAAACTAAATATCGGAACTTACACTGAAAGTGCCGATTAAGTGTTAGCAGTAAAACGAACAACAAAAAAAAGATGTTAGAAC